>JACXVL010000225.1:28536-102871 GCA_014898675.1 Athelia sp. TMB | reverse complement strand
CCAGCGAAAGGGGCCGCCTGGCTGCCACGATGACACCTATGATGTGTTGGTAGTTCCGACAAAACTTCTCATCGTGCCAGTCGTCACCGACACAGACATCAAGAATCGTTGCGCATAGAGCGTCCGTTGCCTTGTTGATGGCGGGGTACTCTTGTGACCCTGGTGTAGAGACCAATAATCTGATCTCTTGTGCCGGATTGGAAACACTGCGCAAATATTCGAAGGCTTGCGCTAGCCAGAAGAAAAGACCTTCTGATCCGGCTACCAAGTCACGGACCACGGCCTCATCAAGCTGCGCGTTTCCCACCTTCGAACTCATGATCTCCTCTCGCAGCTTCACATCTACATAGGTTGCAATATCCTGTTGGTTCTGATCCGAGTCGAGCTCAATGACGTGCAATTTCACGTAGCCTTTCCCCCCGAGGCATCGCTCAATGCTTCTGGTCGGCCGTGATGTGATGAACAGTCGAAGATCCGCTGGGAGATCACCGATGTCGCGGGACAGGATGACTTCCAATTCTTTTGAAATGCCCTCGTCCAAGGCATCAATGACGACGACGATTGGGCTGTGCTTAGGATGACGACGCAGCGGCGCGCATATCAAGTCCCTGAACTGCCGGGAAAGAGGTGCCGAAGCGAGCGCAGGCTCGTCCTTTAGAGCCCTGCCGACATCGGCGGCGAAGGCAGGATGTCGACTCGCGATATCTCGCGCGATTGTGGTGAAGAGGTACTGAGGAGTGTCGCGGTTGATGACATCCCGACTGAAGAAGAAAGAAGAGGCCAGGTGACCGTTTTCGTGGAACATTTGAGCGACGCTATGTGCTATCGCACTTTTTCCGGATCCTGCGACGGCCTTTAACAAGAAGACCCTTTGAGGGCCGATAGAGCGTGGCCATTCATCAACTACTGAGAGCACAGCCAGCCGGGTACCAGGCAAGCAGGCACGAGCTGGGTCCCAAGACGCACCCTGCGCATACGGAAGTCTGTCCAGAGCCATTTTCGAAGCTTTTGAAGATTTTAGCGCAAGCAATAGACCTAAGATAAGTTGCCCTCACCAAGCTGCTCTTCATCCAGTCCAAACGCAGTGTAATCGCCAACTACGTTATAAATTTTGCCCCCCGAGATTCCAATGGTATGAAACGACTGTGTTCGTGTCATTAGTTAACAAATAACGTCAATTGAAGAAAGACATACTGATGATTGTGGCAACGAAGCATCTTGGTTGCTTCCAGAGGCTGAAGGTATTTGGCTAGAGGCCACCGCAGCGTTGGGTGTCAACCACCGCTCTAGCCTCTCTCTATATCTCGTCGCGGTATTGACGACTGTTGGCTGAACTGCATCATCCGCTCTGCCAGGAGTTACCTAGGTATGTGCGAGGCGATTGTGAATTTAGATTTGAACCGAACAACCAATGTACGTACGAGAAACCCTTCCACTGCATCAGAAATCTGATTCTTCAAGGCTGATATCGTCTTTGGATCTTGTCGAAACGTCTTCGCTCTGCGAAAGAGGTTCAAATTCTGCAATCGGTCGATCTCTGTCCTCGCCCCAGTCAGCGCGCTACGAATCAACCAAAGTTGCGTGTTGTTAGAAGCCCATCTCAAAGCCCAGTAGAAAAAAGCACTCACCTGAAGACCCGCTCCATCCGCACTTCCATAGCCTCCCGCGTCTCCTCGTGATCCACCAGCGAGAGGGCGACACGTGTCGCAGCATCCTGCACGAACCGACCAAACGCCTTCCATTCCTTCTTGTTGGATTTGAAGTTCTGTACACGTAAAGCGGTAAGTGATTATAGGAAACGTTAAGAAGGAAGCGACCATACCGCGACTGCGCCGATGATCGATAGCGCACTGGCAGCCATGCCTTGCAGTGCTGGGAGGTCCCGTTGCGAAATCTCGCTGGTGATCCTGAACAGCTGGAGCGCATCTTGCTCGACTATCGAGACAGGTCTTGCTTGTGCCATCGCTGCGAGACGGTGACGAGAATGGGGGCCAGTAAAGGCCAGCGATCTGAGAAGTGGTGCGAAGAAGAGAGCGTGTCGAGGTAGGTATTGATTCCGAAAATATAACAACTACATACAGCAACACAGCAAGTGTTATCGCAAGCCTTCGCAGCATGGCCAAGGACTGGATAAGACTATTATTATCAGAATACGACGTTTGTATCTGATCATTCAAAATCCCTACGCAAACAAATATGCGAGAATATGCACACTGCCCAGTCAACTGGACACCTGGTGCTTTTCGGGCTTTTCGGGCTCAGCGCCTTATTCCTCGATACGACCACGACCTCGAGCTACCCGCACATCATTATCGACGATCTGCTATCATTGAGACGATATGTATTCGTGGTCTCGTTTGATATATAGGCGGTGGAGTACAGGAAGTCGACAAGGCTAAAGTTGTGTCAAAGTCGTCGCACCCCAGCAACTCGGAGCCACACTCCCAAAGTGAACATCTTCCCCAACTTCAGCCAACTCAACGAGCCCCCCCGCACACCGCCGCGGGGATCGCCCCGCTTTGCATGATCACGTTCAGATGGAGACGCCCTCCACGCGCAGGCCGCTGCTGAACTCGCGCTCGCGCCGTCTCGTGGTGCTTGCGCCCGAACCCGCGCCAATGTAGGGAGGCCGAGGTACAGCTGCGCGCTCATATCCTCCACGCCGAACTCCGCGGCGAGCGCGTTGCTGCCAGGCCGCGGAGCCCGTCTTCCCGCCGGCTGCGTCCCGCGCTGGCGTTGGCGGGCTGGAACAAGATGCCAGAGCAGGCAAAAGACGTGCTGAGAGCTCGCAGCCGGGAGCGCGGGACGGCTTCCCGCGCGGCGGACCACTTGAGTCGAGATCTGCGTGCACCGCATCAGTGCATCAAAAGAAGGAGGGGAGGGGGCACGCACTTGTTTCGCGGTGCAGGAGATCCGCGGGATGAGCGCGTTGCTCGTGTTCGCCGCGAGCACCGCACCCGCCCGTGTATGCGTTGGCTGCGTCTGCCAGCCTGGATGCCATGATCGTGCAGCTGCATCCCACGGGAGCTCCTGTCATCTTGAGCGGACGAGTACGCCTCGGCGCCGTCGCGACAGTGCTCCTGGTTGCAGTGGCACTCTGTGAGGCATACCGACAATTCCTTCGTGTCGTCCACGCGCGCGAGAGACGGGTCCACTCTCGCGTCGTCCTACTGATTGCCTACGACGGTGTTGCGCGCGAGGGTCATCTGCGAATGGCGGTGAGCATTGGAGGTGAGCAGGGAGGAAAGAAGCGCACTATGGACCCGCGCGCGATGTTCTAGCCCTTTGCGCGCAACTCGGCGCCCCTGCTTGCGCTGCTGCGTGTGGCCTGCGTCCCGCGTCGTCGCAACGTTCGTGCCCGAGGGGAAAAGGGGAGGAGGGAGCTGCAGTCCGTCGCGCACGCTAACGGAATAGCAGCAGTCCTATCACGCTCAACGTCAGCGCGGCATTGGGGGAGGGGGGGGGAGGGGAAAGACACACCTCGGGACAGAAGCGGACAACATTCGAGCGTAACGTTCAGGGCGGGACGGTGCTCAAGTTTCTAATGCCAGTGGTGATATTGACCAAGGTTGTCCTTCTCGCAAGTGCGAGCTGAGCGACGGGGACCTAAGCCTCGGACACCGCCGCTGTCATGGGATCTACAGATGGAGTGAGCAAAGGTGAGATGGGGAGTTAATAGACGAACAGGAGGAGACGAGATCACTGGCGTACGCGAAGGCCGTGGCCGTGGCTCTTGCAGAGCAGGATGTGGATCGCGGTCGACAATAGGAGAGGCCTAGGCGGACTTGAACGTGCGCTGGAGAGCACGCCCACAAGCGACACCGCGGGCGACGAAGCTGAAGCAGAGACGAAAGCGGACGCGCTCCTGCCGCTGGGGACAGACGCGGCCTTGGATGTGCTCGCGTTGGAGCACGGGGGCTTGCTTGAGGGGCCGCAAGCGCTCGAGCCCACTTTCTCGACATGCCAGTGCGGTGAATGTTGGCGCGAGTTGTCTCGCGAGACCGATGACGCGATGACGAGCATCGTTGACGAGCCTGAGCGAATTCCGGGTCCCGATCGTGTTCTCGATCTTTATGCGCCAGTGTGTCCGCACTCTTGTTCGCCGTGCTGGTTGTGGTGCAAACTCGTCGTGGTGCGGTCGATCACAGGTGTTGTTGCTGACGGCTTACCCGTTTGGGCCACTACGCCGCTCGAAATGGTGTCATTCTCACTGTCGGAGCACCCGGACCGGTGACCAGCCGCCTCTCACTGGCTCATGCTCCTACGTCGTCCTCTGTGCTGTTTCTTTCCTGTAATATAGCAGCGTGTACGATACATGCGTGCTCACGGCGCCATTTTTTGGGCTGCTCCACGATGCATACCACTTCTGCGCGCCGACCAGTGTTTAGGCATCCTACATAGTCATCGACGAGGAAAAGGATATGAATGGGGACACACGAAAATAAGATTATATTGATACAGTACTACAATCAACCGTGCCTAATATATAACCGTCACAGGATATATGAATAGCGTGCTACCAGCACCCCGCCCAACGGATAGCCGATATCACCATCCCCATCCGCAACGGCATGCGAGTGAGCGAATATCGTTCCCAGAGCGAACCAAGAAGCCCTAGAGCTGTAAATCCATCCATAATCTCGTTGCTTCCGCCGCATTATCCTGAAATATGTCGTCCGCGGCGGGCCGCGCATTGTGCTTGCAGCTGAACGCGACTGCTTGGGAGTTAGGAGAACAAGTGCGCAGACTTGGGGCATGAAAAGATGGGATGGATCTTGAAGCGCGAGGTTGGCAGTAGTGATCATTCTAGGACGAGCGCTGCACGGTGGCCGCGATGATGAGGTGAGACCTATTCGCAGTGCCAGAGCCCTGGTCTCAGCCGCGGCCCGAAAGCAAGTTGCTGCTGTCCTTGTGGGGGAGCATCAGATCCGGCGATGGTGAGTTCTTGATCTCGATGAAAATTGACGGGGAGAACTGTTGGAATGCTGTGCTCAGCACCGCACCACCCCTCGCAGCGCGAAGAGCGCTCACCCTAGTTCTGATGCTCGAGCAGCACCGTGCTCACATGCTTGCCCATCACTGCGCCCGCGCAGCTTATGTTCTCCGTGTTAGGGTCCCAGCTGCGCAACCCACATCAGCGCTCAGCTCGCTCTTGGCGGACCGCTCGGCAGGTGGCCTATTCCAGCCACACTCATATGGTGGTGCAATCGCGACGCGCACCGCCATGTCGTCGACTCCCCCACTCGCGATGCTGTCGTTTCTCACTACCTGCACGAGCTATGCACCAAGTAGCTGTCGTTCGCGGCCGCAATGTCAACTCGATAGCGCCGCGATTCGCAACGAAGCCCGTGGGTTCATATCCGTATCCGCGCCGTCCACGACGGACGCGCAGGGCGAGGTCGCATGAAGCCTGTGTCACAAATCAGCATTCCCGCTATCTGACTACAGCGATAGAGACGCACCTGGGAGTCAAGCTCCTCCTGCACGCGGACGTCTGGTCGCGCACATCCCACTCCCTATGCCCGCGCGCACGCTCTCCGCGAACGATACAGCTGAATCTCGCGGACGCCCGGTCGGAGGGATACGCCCCGCCCCGCTCCGGCCACGGCAGTGTTCCCACTCCCGCAGCGCGAAGTGCTTTGCGCGTGCAGTGACATCCTTCCGCCAAGTTCTGCACCGCGTGTATGCCCTTGCGCTGTTGTTGCGAACGGCGCTGGTGTTGCGCGAGGCTGATGCCCGGTCGCAGAGCTCTGCACCCATCGCCTATCCGTGCGCTAGTATCAACCCGAGTCCCAAGTTATGGCACTTGCCGAATCGAACCCGGACACGGGGGGTCACGGTCGATGAGGGAGGCAGACGGAGGCGGCGGTGGAGACAAACGCGGCCTTGGACGTGCTCGCGCTGGAGGCTCTGGAGGACGGGGGCTTGCTGAAGGACTCTCTCGGCATGTTGCTGTTGAGGACCGAGGTGAGATAGCTCGATGACGCGCGCTGACGAGTCTGAGCGAATGTCGGGTCCAGATCGCGCTTCAGATCGTGAGTCGTCGTGTTGGCACTCTTGCTCGCCGTGTTGCAGCTGGCTGTGGTGCAAGCTTGTCGTGCAGTCGACGACACGTGTTGCTGCTGACAGATTTCCCGTTTGGGCCACGACGCCGCTCGAAATGGTGTTATTTTCGCGTCGGAACGCCCGGACCGCCGGCAAATCGCCGCCCACGCCTCTCCCTTTAGCTAATGGCGCTCCGTCCTCTTTGCAGTCTCCTTCCTGCGCGAATGCAGCACATATAATGTAACAGTACTCACAATCTTGCTATTTAAACTTGCCGTCATGCATGCCACTTTTACGCGTCAACCAATGTTTGGTTATACTTCGTGTGACAAAATTTAAAATCATCCAGTGAAGCGAAAATCAAAAGCATAAAAGGTACAATGAAGATGGGTCTGTATTGATATGACATCGTCGGTGTAGATAACTGTCACAGGCCGTGTAATTAGTGCACTACCATTCCCCGATTAAAGGCGGCATCGCCACTCCTTCCCTGAATCCGAACCGCAACGGCGCATGAGTGAAAATTCATCATCATGGAAGGAAACTACGACTTGCAACTGCATATTTTTGAGTATCTTACATTGCCTCTTTGCTCCTGGCATCTTTTCTGCATTTCACCTTGTGCCCCCGTCCCTTCCTCCTGTCCCTCCAAACGCGCACCTACTCCACATCGCGGACAAGGGAGTATGGCATCATGGTGAGCACATTCGTCAAGCATGCTCCACAAAAGGCGGGCCAATTCTATACACGGCTTCCAGTCTGCTGGTATGATGCTGCGCCACAATTCCGAACTGCGGTAACTGGAGCCAGCAGTAAAGATATGCCTAAGAATGAAGCCAGACGGTAGAGGTGCGTCGAGCGAGCCTGGTGCTGCCGAGAGTCGGGAGCATATGAGAAAGCGTAGATTCGAAGGACACGCGGTAGTATAGCAGAATTTGGGGAACATGTCTGGGAAAGCAACGGGCGCAAGCACCGGCGGCTCGCTTGGCTGGTGCCGGTGGCCTAGATGATGGTGCAACGCAGGGCGAGAAAGCTGCTTGCGCGGGCCACTGCTGGAGCCTGGGCTGCTTCCCTGTAAAGTGGGCGGCGCAGGGGCATCATCTGTCCGTGCTAAGGACGCCCGGCCGATCCGATCTCCAGCTTCATATTAGCCCATATCGAGCACAGAGCCAAAAAGTACACACACACCAAGTGCGCAGCGTATTCAGCCACTGTAGAGGGTGCGCTGCTGGGCGTGGCGGGTGCCATGCCACTCGCCTTCACGTAGACCGCTCCATGATCCAGGGCTAGCATTCAGGCAGGCACAAAGCCATTCAGCGGGGATGAGCGAAGCATAAGGGAGCAGGCAGGTGCAGCAGGTCACTTTGCGCCGTCCGGGGAGGTCAGCGACAAACAGGACAGAAGGGATGTGTTTTGCGATGGACCCTGCGACGCTAGTGAATATTAATGGCATGAACGGGATCCTGAAGGTGGATGGGGCTCATTTTTGCAGATTCACCTCGTGCGTCCGAGATCATGGCGATTGTTGAGTCAAAGGTCGCATCTTGCGCGACGTGCCCAGCTTGTTGAAGCCGAAGATCCCTACCACAACCATGTCGAGCCCCAGTCTAGCGGAAGGCGGAGGAGAGCGTGTTCCAGGTATTGTATGGCGCGGTAGAACGGTACGAGAGAGTGGCGGACGTGTAGGCCAGCGCGTACTTGACTGGTGACTGACGAGGCGCAGTGAAAGACGCGGATCTGGAAGTTCGGCGGAATCAGCCGCGCCGGGCGTGCCTTACTGAAACAAAGGTTCCGCAAGTCGTCCTTTCTGCACTTTCGATGAGTACCTTCACATCGTCTTGAACGACATCTTGAGCTCGATGACATCACGCGGCAGCCTCGATGTCATCGTCTTCGTCCAATCTCGATCTCGGCCGCTGGGGGATTGCCTTCACCTTCATCGCGAGTTGCCCATAAGGCCTACCAGCAAGAGTTGAGATCGCCTCCACACCTCTCCAAACTAGTACTAGTACTGTTTACCGTGAATCTGCTCGCCCATTCTCGGGACACCTGACAGCCTTGCGTCATCAACTCAGGCCATGACATACGGTATTCCATGAGACGCAGTTAGCCATAACCTTGCAGGCACGACCCTCACTGCCAGCACACTGCGCCATCCTTGAGGTACGTCTGCCATCCCTGTGGGTGGCTATCAACGCTTACAATTGGCACAGATTCGGAGCTCTGCTTCTGCACACGATGCGCTCCTATCCCTCATTCTTACGCACCCATTTCGTGCGCTGCTAGGGCAATGGCACTATCACCGTTGGGCTCAGACGTGGAAAGGTGGGCGGGGTTCAGACTTGTACGCATATTTCTGAAACCGGACTGCAGCGTCAGTCTACCTAACGACTTGCAACCTGATTCATGCTAGCACAGATACCTAATAAGTACATACACATAACCAGCGCGACATCCTGTCATCAATACATCTACTCTGCCTAATGAGATACCCATTCCACTTTAACCCAGCTGACAGCATCAACGCCGCTCCTCGTAGCACTGAGCCCACTTCTCTCCATGAACAAAGTGTTCCATGTCCAGACGAGTTGATCGTGTGGGCATGACAGCTATCCTATGAGGCCACCATAGCTCTCCCCGATGTTCAGGCGGGACCCAGAACAGCAATCCACCGTTGCGGTTGCGCATCCACCCGTGCTCAAGGCGCGAGTCGCTTGCGAACCCATCGCCGGCATTGTCATGAGGAGAGGCCTCGTCCGGGGAGGTAGATGTCGTGCCTCGGGGGAAGGATATCATTTGAGTAAAGTTGTCAACGCGCATGGTAGATTCACTTGCAGAGAGCAGGCGGTGTCCATCTGATGAGAAAGCCACGGACATCACACGGTCGGTGTGCTCTTCAAATGGCCCAGCGACGAGAGCGCCCGTCTGTGCATTCCATACCCGAACAGACCGGTCCTCCGAGCCAGTTGCAATGTACTGCCCGTTCGGCGAGAAGGACACTGAGTTGACCGCGCGGGTGTGCCCTTCAAATGGTCCAGCGACGAGAGCACCTGTCTCCGCATTCCAAACTCGAACAGAGCAGTCATCAGAGCCCGATGCGATGAGCTTCCCATCTAGAGAGAAGCCTACTGATTGGACATCCCCAGTGTGCCCTTCGAATGGTCCTGCAACTAGGGCACCCGTCTCCGCATCACATACTCGAACAGTATAGTATCCCGAGCCCGATGCGATGCGCCGCCCATCGGGAGAAAACACCACTGAATTCACTGCGCCGTTGTGCTCTTCGAATGGTCCTGCAACTAGGGCACCCGTCTCCGCATCACATACTCGAACAGTATAGTATCCCGAGCCCGATGCGATGCGCCGCCCATCGGGAGAAAACACCACTGAATTCACTGCGCCGTTGTGCTCTTTGAATGGCCCGGCGATGAGAGCTCCCGTCTGTGCGTCCCACACTCGAATAGACCCGTCGTACAAGCCCAATGCAATGCGCCGCCCGTCCGGCGAGAAGGCTACCGAGGCGACCGCACAGGGTGGCCCTTTGAATGGCCCAGCGACGAGGGCGCCCGTCTGTGTGTCCCATACACGAACAGACCCGCCGACCGAGCCCCATGCGATGCGCCGCCCGTCCGGCGAGAAGGCTATCGAGCGAATATCACGAGTGTGCCCTTCGAATGGTCCGGCGATGAGAGCACCCGTTTCGACATCCCACACTCGCACTGACCGGCCTGAGGCTGCTGCGATGCGTCGTCCGTCCGGCGAGATGACTGCTGATGAAATGGAACCAGTGTTCGCTTCAGATGGTGTAGCGGGGAGAACACCACTCTGCGCTCTCCATATTCGAACAGATCCGTCCTCCGAGCCCGATGCGATGCGCTGCCCGTCCGGCGAGAAGGCTACCGAGCGAATCCAATTGGTGTGCCCATGGAATGGTCCGGCGACAAGGGAACCCGATTTCACATCCCAGACTTGAATGGTTTGGTCTGCTGAGCCCGACGCAATGCGCTGCCCGTCCGGTGAGAAGGCCACCGACAAAACCACATGGGTGTGCCCTTCGAATGGTGCAGCGCTGAGCACCCCTGTCTCCGCATCCCATACTCGAACAGACTCGTCTTCCGAGCCCGATGCGATGAGCTTCCCATCTAGAGAGAAGCCTACTGATTGAACATCCCCAGTGTGCCCTTCGAATGGTCCTGCAACTAGGGCACCCGTCTCCGCATCACATACTCGAACAGTATAGTATTCCGAGCCCGATGCGATGCGCCGCCCATCGGGAGAAAACACCACTGAATTCACTGCGCCGTTGTGCTCTTTGAATGGCCCAGCAATAAGAGTCCCCGTCTGTGGGTTCCAAATGCGAATAGACCCGTCGCTCGAGCCCGATGCGATCCGCTGCCCGTCGGGCGAGAAGGCGACTGAGTTGACCGAATGCGTGTGTCCTGCAAATGGTCCGGCGATGAGAGCACCCGTCTCTGCGTTCCATACGCAAACAGAGTTATCGGCGGAGCCTGATGCGATCCACCGTCCGTCCGGAGAGAAGGCTACCGAGTGTATATCGGAAGTGTGCCCTTCGAATGGTGCGGCGATGAGAGCGCCTGTCTCTGCATCCCATACTCGAACAAACCCGTCTTCCGAGCCCGACGCAATGCGCAGCCCGTCGGGAGAAAATGTCACTGCATAAACATCGCTGGGGTGTTCAATTGCTTGCTGGAGGACCGGCCATGTATCATCCATCCCACTCTTAATGGCCAAGATCTTCTTCATAAGCGGTGTGTATCGTTGCTTGATCACAGATTCTTGGGGCGCGAAAGGCATGCAGGAAATATATATGTGCGGGGTGCTGAATGCCATCGCCTGTCCAAATCTGCGAGAAAACGCGAGGCCATCTTGGGCGAAAGCGTCCACTTCGCTGCCAGGGTTCTGATTGGTCGCAAATTTCAATTTTGGCTTATATGAATCGGCAAACAGGACGCATTGTTTGCTTACCTTGATGGATTCCCTTACGGCCACCATCGTTTGTGACACGAATCGCATCTCGCCCATCAAGCTGAGAACTTCCAACCAATACAGAAATTTCTCCTCGAAAAACGTCAAGATCAAAGGTAGGAGGCGGGACTCTCCAGACAGGGACCGCCGGATGTGATATCCCCAGAAGAGACACGGGTATGATACACTTTGCGGAATGGCTTTCTCGACGCGTTCAGCAAGATCTGGAATATCTGCGTTTGGGGTATGGGACGTTGATAGACTGCATATGTTGAAATGAAGCTGTTGATTCATGGTGCGCAAGCAGGAAACTGCAAGGGAGTGATGATGTTGGTGGGCGTCGATGAACCAGGGTTCAAGCTTGTGCTTGGGATCGGTGAGGAAATCGGGAAACGATTTGTGCAGCGTGCGAGCTGGCTGTCCTTTGCCCCACTGAATGACAGAGCCAAGCCGTCGGAGAGCAGTCTGGCAGATTTCCCCGCCATCTTCAAATTCTAAGAGGGTCGTGATAGTATCATCCGTTAACGGAACTTGGCTGGTGATGATGAGCCCAAGGATTCTGTTGTACACCTCTGTCGTCTCGTCGGAGTCCCATTTGCTTGCAGAGAGCAGAGCCGTCTTGTATAGCTCGTCGAGGGTGAAGACTTGACGGTCGTGGCGCAGCAAATTAGCCAACCATCGATCGGGGAAATCAGCTGTGAACAGAAGTTTCATGGCTGTCGCTGCCCAGATAAACAGGCCCGCCGCGTAGCCCACTAGTTTTTCGATCTCAGCATCTCCCCATCTTCTCGACAGCGCTTCGGCCTCATGACTAATCTTGTAAATCTGTTGCATTTCATGCCGGATGAACGTCCGCATATCTGCATCGCTCGCCTTAGAAAGGTCGATGGCACGAACATGACTGCAAGGTGCGAGAGCGCCTTTGATGTCGTGTTCTGGTCGGCTGGTTATCAAGATACGGAACTGGGGAGGGAGTTTGCTAAAGTCTTGGGATAAGAGTTGGAGAAGTTTTCGTCTCGAAGAAGCGTCACCGCATTCGTCTAGTGCATCTATAATGATGATGGTCGGTCCCTCGATTTGTTCAGCAACTTTCGAAAGTGGGTCGAGGAGTAATGATTTGAACTGCGTTTCGATCAAGTCTGAGACCAGGCCTGGACGGTCTGTAATGGCAGCAGAAACTGCCGAGTGAATAGTTGCATTCTGTCGTGCGAGCTGAAGTACCAAGGTTGACATGACCCTTTCGGGAGCGCTCTCGATTGGAAAGTTCCTGTCGAAGAAGAGGAAGGCGCCTTGCCTGTGGAGCCCTCCAAAATGGTCTGCGACGGTAGTTGCTATGGTGCTTTTCCCTAAGCCGGCCGCGCCGTGCAGCCACAACACGTTTTGGTCTGATGGAGTCATGAGCCAGTCGATTATCTCTTTCAGCCGGTCTTGTTGGGTGCCTGGGAGGCAAGATGATCGATTAGCAGCATTCAGATCTGCGGGTTTGAGGTTACGTAAGATATCGGATTCAACTGGCGAACAGATCCAAACAATTAGTCTTCGAGCTTGCATGCGACCGAAGTGGAACACGCACGCAGCCTGCCAACACCCTCTTTAATCTGGCTCGATAAAAATGCGGTTTTGCTCGATACACACGCGGTATGCAACAACAGCCCAGACGTGAGCTCGTCCTGGAGTTGACCCAGTGTTGATGATAGGTCCAATATCTTCTGGCTGCGATTCGACACAGCTTGCTTCGCAAACCGCCCTATTTGTAGATACTGAGTATGCCAGCTCAAATGGCTGAAATGCGCCACTCACCAGCAAAACCATGGCCGGTATACTCGCGGAAGAATATCCCGCATTCTGCGCTCTGTTCGAGAACTCGAGCGAGAACAGCATCTAGTCGATGGACTTTTTCCGGTAGGCTTTCAACGTCGTCCACGAAGGAGTACAGTCTGCCATTTTCTTGAAAAGTGCTAGGACGGCAGCATCGGTTTCTTTTTGTTGTTTATAGGCCTGATATATGGGGTCAAAATATGAAGTGATCGCCCAAATTGTCTAGTGTACCTTGTATAGCGAGCTCAGGACCTTCCAGGCTGTATCAGCATAAGGATGAACCTGAAAGCGACGTTTGCATCAGTGTGTAGCTCCTTGTAAGTGTCATAAAAAGGTCATTTTACCTTTGCCAGCGTGTCTACCATCCCGACTGTAGCGTCGGCGATCAGTTTGATCTTGTCCAGAACGGTGCCTAAGCTTTGGAGAAGATCCTCGTTTTCAGATATCGTGTTCGCCAAGCCTTCGGCTGCTGAAGGAACGGGTGGCATTGGAGGAGGTGATGCGATGTGTTGCCCTTCGAGATCGCCCCGTATGTCTGCTAACACGTTCTCGCGACCTTGAACTGCATTCGATATCTTGATGCCAGCAGAAATGAACCCGTGCGCGTCGTACATCGTTCTTTTCGTACCATGTTCAAGCTCAAGCCGTGCGACTGCAAAGATCTCAGTATCCTTCCACGCTCAGATCATATTGGCTCACCTCCAAGCCCTTCGGATAGCCGCAGCAGTTGTCCCACAGTCGTTTTCACAGTGCCGAAGCAAGGATCACTGGGGAGAGCGGATTGGTGTTTTAGTTTCATGATCAACTCGGATGATTCTTGCGCAGACGATCTGTGGGGGGCGTCAAAGAGGCGTTTCGTTTCATCAAGCATCACAACGTACATGGTGACATTCTTGTTCCATTTTGGCTCCAGTGTTTTCTTATCCGTCTTTGATCTGCCGACCTGCTTTTGATTGACATAGACTTCGACGAACAGATTCGGTTTAGATTTCGACCGATATTTAGAATAGAAACTCGACGGCCACGACAGATCGTCGACACTTTGAACTGGATCAAGGGCCTCGATTAGAAAGTTTGCGATAAGAATGCAAGTAAAAGAACGCACTTGTAAGAAGGAAGCTTTGCGACATGGTGGGCCCTCAGAAAAAGGGGAGGCAGAATAGTATAAAGGAAGACGGACGGGGATGGAAGCAAAGGGAGGCAGCGCGAATTAGCACAAGGGGAAGAACCGCGAGGGGGGGAGATGAGGAGAGGAAACGATATGAAGGAAGTCGGAATGCAAAAGCAAGATAGAAGTATGATCAATTGTAGGTCCTAACCAATGCCGCACCCTCGTTGTGGAACCCGCGATCAGCGTGAGGTGTAGAGGGCAGTCTACGCGCAGCTCGGATTCTTGACCTCACAGACACGTTTCAATAAGTGCAGCGCTTAGACCATGGGATTCGAAGGTTATAACGAATCCTGAACCAGTTGGTGATAAATCCGAGCGGGAGCCAGCGTTGTAACCTCGTGGTTTGTGAAATGTCTGATCACAGTGAAATGTCTGATCACAGTGAAATGTCTGATCACAGTGAAATGTCTGATCACAGTGAAATGTTAATAGGACATCCCGTGTTTCACTCGCACAGTCCAGATTTGCTATAGCACCGTTGCGTGCAAGCTCAGGCGCTCAGAGATGTGGATTTGAAGCTAGTTTTGTAATGTTCATTGCATGGGACAGTAAAAGTGCCGCGAAGTTGAACGGATCCACCGGGATTCAAGGGATATGAGGCGGTAAAAGTATACGCGATAGTTTCAATCTACCAGAAATAAAGAACATAGGGTATCGTGTTATTCAAGACACACATTTAAGTAATAAACCCAATATACAGAACGTCACAGGAGGATCAACAGGGCCAGGTACGCCGAACACACGAGCCGCTCAAAGCGTGAACGTCTTCGTCAGCTTCAGCTGCCGCGACGAGCTGCCCACGTACACCGTGAACTCGCCCGTGGGGATCACCCAGCTCTGCGTGATCACGTCCCAGATCGAGATGTCCTTCACGCGCAGCCCGATGCTGAACTTCGCGCTCGCGCCCTTCTCGATGTACTTGCGCTCGAACCCGCGCAGCACGCGCGGCGGCTCGCCCGCGGACGCGGGGAAGCCGAGGTACAGCTGCGCGACCTCGTTGCCCGCGAGCGCGCCCGTGTTCTTCACGGAGAACGTCGCGGTGAGCGCGTTGCTGTACAGCCCAGACTCGCCGCCCGGCTGGTTGCTGGTGCTCGCCTTGGCGGCGTTGACGGCGGCGGCGGAAGAGAAGACAGCTTTGAGGGAGAGCCCGGAGTAGGTGAAGGTCGTGTACGAGAGCCCGTAGCCGAACTCGTAGCGCGGCGCGATGTTCTTCGCGTCGAACCACTTGTAGTCGAGGTCTGCGCGCTGTATCAGCACACGAATTGGGAAAGAAATGAAGGTTACGCACTGAGCTTCTCGGTGTAATCGATCTGCGGGATGAACGCATTGCTGTTGTTCGCGACCGAGTACAAGATATCACTCGCATAGTCGCTGCGCTGCTTCGCCATCGTGAAGGGCAGCCGAGCGCTCGGGTTCACCGCGCCCGTCAAGACATCTAGAATGCTGTTGCCCGTCTCCTGCCCTGGGATGCCCGCGTTGAGGATCGCAGTGACGTTCGGGTGGTCGTACCACGCCTCCACGAGTACGGGGCCCACGATGTGCAGCACGACAATCGTGTTCGCGCACTGCGCCGCGGTCGTCAGGATCAGCTCGTCGCCGCCGTGCCACAACGTCAAGTTGTTCCTGTCGCCCGCGTTCCCGTCGACCGTGATGTACCCCTCGCCCGAGTCCGCGTTCGCGAACACGAGGCACGTGTCCGCCTGGCTCACGGTCGCGTTCACCGACGCGTAGTCGAAGTCCGCGAGCACGGACTGGATGACCGTGTCCGGGTTCTTGTCGTGCACGTACTCCTGGATCGCGGAGAGCGGGTCGATGAGGTACGGGAAGTTCGCGGTGCCGGAGCCCCAGCCGATGGCGAGCGTGCCCTGGTCGCAGCCGCGGTCCCCGCACGAGTTCGGGCCGTCCTCGTTCGGGCCCGCGTCGGAGCCGACGATGGCGAGGTTCTTGACCTTGGTAAAGTCGATGGGGAGCGCTGTTGGTTTCATCAGTACCCGCTCACCCCACCATGACAAGGAGACCTACCCGAGTTCTGGTTCTTGAGGAGCACCGTGCTCGCCGCGCCGATCTCGCGGATGAGCACGCTGTGGTTCCCCTGCACGTTCACGTGTTCGTTCACAGTCTGGCCCTCGTACACCGTGTTCTCCGTGTTATAATCAAAGCTGCCAACCCATTAGCTTATGATCCTCTAGGGAGAGATAGCGCGACTCACTTGACGGCGGGGTAGTTCTTGTCCTGGCCCATCTGGTAGTACGAGGTCATGATCCTTACGACCATGTCGTCGAAGCGGCTCTCCGCAATGGAGCCGTTCATGACCGCCTGCCCGAGCTGCGCGCCCCAGTACGAGTTATTCGCGGTCGCGGGGTTCGGGTCGTTCGAGTCGCCGTACGCGACGAAGCCCGGCTGGTTCATGTCCGCGCCGTTCATGACTGACGCGTACAGCGAGGTCACCGCCGCCCAGTCCGACAACATGAAGCCCTGCGCATACATTAGCATTCGTCGTCGCGATATGAGAGAAGGGCGCGCACCTGGAAGTCGAGCTCCTCCTTGAGCACGGTGTTCAGCAAATGCCGGTTCTCGCACGCAGACGTCTGGTTCACGCGATTATACGCGCACATCACGCTCCCCACGCCCGCGCGCACGCTCTCCGCGAACGGCCACAGCTGCATCTCGTGGAAGCTCCGGTCGTCCTGGTTCGACGAGTACGCCTCCCCGCCCCCTCCTCCCCTATAATGCTCCTGCTCGTTCAAGGCAAAGTGCTTCGCGCACGCGATGACGCCCTGCGACTGCATCCCGACGATGTTCTGCGCGGCGTGCACGCCCGCGAGGAACGGGTCCGCGCCCGCGCCCTCCCAGTTGCGCCCCGCCGCCGCGTTGCGCGCGAGGTTCATCTGCAAACACCGTGCATTAGCATCGTTACAAGAAGGGGAAGGGGAGGGAACGCACCATGGGCCCGAGCGCGACGTTCACGCCCTTCCCGCGGAACTCCGCGCCCATCGCCTGCCCGCGCGCGAGCATCAGGGAGGCGTCCCACGTCATGGCCACGTTCATGCCCGACGGGAAGAGGGACGCATAGTCCGTGTCGCGCACGCCCACCGGCGAGTCCTACGCACCGCACCCGCATTAGCGCCGCCCGAATGAAGGGAAGGAAGGGGAGAAGCGCACCTCGAGACAGAACCCGGCGAAGCCGAGCCGGGGGACGGAGCCGGAGTTGCCGACGCAGCGCCCGTCGGTGTCGACGCCGGTGGTGAGGTTCACCTTCTCGGGGATCGTGAGCTGCGCGACGAAGGCCTTCGCCTTCGACACGGATGCGGACCAGTCACCGTCGCCGTTCACGGGCTCTGCGAGGGGAAGTCAGTATAGAGGCAGGGGAGCAGGGAGGCAGGGGGGAAGCAACGCACTGGAGGGGGTGAGGGTGCCGGTGTATGCGGCGGCGGACGCGGTGCCGCTCGCGGAGCTCGAGCTGGAGGAGACAGAGCTCGCTGTGGACGACGCAGCGGTGGACTTGCTCGCGGACACAGACGTCGACTTGCTCGCAGACACAGACGCCGACTTGGACGCGCTGGAGCTGGAGCTGACATGCTTGCTGGAGCTGGAGCTGACGGGCTTGCTCGAGGTGCTCGCGTGCTTGGACGAGCTCGCGGCCTTGGTGGTGCCCGCCTTGCTCGACGTGGTGGTGTGGTCGCTCGAGCTCGAGGAGGAGACCTTCTTGCTGCTGTCGGGCGCGGCGACGGCGCGGCCGCCCCAGTGGCGCTTGTGCGCCTTGTGCGTGAGGCCGTGCGCGTCGGTGTTGAGGTTCGCGGCGGCGCACGTCGCGAGGAGGAGCCACGGCAGGAGGCTCGTGGTCAGCTTCATCGCAGGCTAATGTGGTCTAGTTTTGGTGTTGGTGGTTGGTTGGTGTCGAAAAGACGGTGGGGAAAGGAAGGTGGGGAACGAGTGTGGGGGAGCGGGCTCCTGCAGTCAAGCGCGACGAAAACGAAGGCGAGCTAAAGACTTGCAGCTCCATTTCGAAAATAAATGCTGGTCTAAGAAGGATCGGGGAATCTTCGGTACTGGGTCCGCGATCAATTTGTGAGCAGTATCTGATGCGGGGAGGGTCAGCTGGCGCGAAGGAAGCGAGGAGATGGGGGGATGCATCATTGTGCCCTCGATACAAGGCACAAGCAGCATGCAATGGGCGGGAATCATCTCACAAGGAGCCAGCGAGAGGGGGGAGGGAAGAAGATCGACTGGGGCCGCGGTCACCCTGTCAGACGCGTCTCAGAGCGCCCGCCGCCATTCAATTGCTTTCCCACGCCTCCCCAGCGCAGCTGCGACGGCTTCAAGATGGTCTGCGGTCGCGACTGGCAGTGAGGACGCGCCCAAGGATAGCGACGACGACGGCGAGCAGCGACGCGAATCGCGCACGTGGCCGCGAATGCCATCAACAACTCTAAATTGCCTTTTGCTGATCTTCCCAGATCTTGCCGCAACAACCATCTCCCCCCCACTGCCCGACAAACCCATCCCCAGCTTCCCCACCCGCTGCCCCGCACTGGATTGAAATAGCTTGCGCGTCGGCAGCGTGCCTCGTCGCTGGCAAGCGCACATCGCCTGTGGAGTGCCGGTCTCGGCTGGCAGGGGGTATTGGATATTCGGTGCAGCTGACGCGAGTCTGATTTCTATGTCAGCGCCCTCCACGATGGCAGGAACATATGCTACGAGGGGATAATTGAAATTGCGAATGCGTGCGTGAGTGCACACAGTCTCAGGCTCAGCTTTGGCGCTGCTCGACACTAGCTATTGGGGATCCCATCCCCAGCCTCCAACGTTCTCTAACCCGGAAACCGGAGATTGGCTGGGTCTCGATCTACCTCGCTGGCAGACCATACCCTACCATACCCAGGTCCCACACCCACGACTGCTCACCTACCTGCCCTTACCTGCCCCGCTTGTCAAATGACTCTGAGCTTATTCGTCAGGCTGCAATACGCAGAGACATCGCACGCAGCCCGCATATCTCCACTGCATCTACCGCAGCCTCCGTATCCCTGGGTCGAGCGCCCCCGAGCCTGCGCTGTCATGCCGCCGCCGACGTCAACATCACCAAGTCTAGATTCTGCTGTCTGAATGAGTGACATCTGCTTAACGCGTAAACGCTTAATCCCATATGCGCGCCCAGCGACTCACCCTCTCCCACCGCTGCCTCATGTCACTTCGAGGACTGAACGCTCTGCAGGGCGCAGCCCCGGGATTGTGCCGCGATAACGCTGTATATTTTCTCTCGCGGACAATATGTATATGGCCGGACAATCAGCAATAGTCCTCCGTCGAGTTCGCCGGCTTCCTGAATCCTGTGCCTTCATGAAAGGGACGCCACAGCTTCCCCTGGCAGATGCACATAGATTATCTACGTCACGTATTAACACATATTATCTTCTGGTGCACAAGCTCGGTTCATCGCTCAGCAGGCGGCGCACGACAGGACTGATATTGCAAGCACCCTGCAACGACGAGAAGCACCCGCCGGAGCCAAGTTCAAGCCACCCGCGGTCCAAAGCGCGAGCCCCACCCCCACACCGTGATTATCAACTCACGAATCCCACCGCTGTGGGCGCATCAGCAGCGTCTGCCCGACGCCAGAACCTCTATGCCTAAGTTATCTGCCTATGTGCAGTTTTCCCGAGGTGCGCCCGACTAACGACGGGGAGTCAGGAGCGCTGGTCCAGCGCACAATCAGTGCCTGGCGCATGCGGCGGCGATATCATGCGCCCAAGCCAGCCTGATATCGGTCGCCGGACGGCGCGGTGGGTGTGGACGATATGGTGGCGACTCCGCAGAGCGGAGCGGTGCCTCGATGAGGTCCCTTAGCTGTTGCTGTGCGCTGGCACGGTTGACGGCGCAGATGCTCCCCGTGTATCTCCGGCGCTACCGCATTGATTAACTTGGAGGAATGTCGCCCTGGCTCAGGACTGCAAAGTGTATTGGACTATCACCCGGCAGTTTCCAGATCGTGGCCCTCCCTCTCAATGCTCATTGTCAAGCTTGCTACGATTTTGCGAAGATCTTGTGAGCGGCCGCGGTGCTACTCGGGCATACGTTACCTGCGCATATAATCTTGGACGGATGGAAGGAGGCGAGGGCATGGTGGATTGGCGGGTCTCCAGTGCCAGGAACGCAGGTAGATAGTAGGTCGGAGTCGCTGGTTGTGGAGAAGTGGGAAAGAGTCTTGAGGCCTGCGCATTTCGTAGAAGGTGTGCGCGTATATTTGTGCGCGATGTACTGCCAAATGCAAGGGACGCAGCCTGATTTTATCAACTTCCAATTTTTGAACATCTATTTCACCGTAAATCACTTCCTTGCGCTGCCGAGCAAGTAAAAGCAAGAATAAGCGTCTCAAGTCGCTCTTCGAGTTTTGATCACTGGTTTATTAATTAATGAGCGCTGCGCTGAGTTTTGATCTGCTGGTATTGTGCTTTAGCCTTCAATAATGCTTAGCCGTAAATTCAGGACTGAGCACTACAAGGGAGTAAAATTAACAGATCGTTAGAGTTTCATCGTTCTCAAATCGTGCCCAAATTTACATCTCCATACAGCTGAAAGAAAAATGTGACCGCCCATGGCACTGCGCTGCTGAATTGCCGTTGAACGTTCGAACGTTCAACGGCAATTGCTACAGAGTTCGAACGCGTTCGAACTCTGTAGCATCTTCGGGTTCTATAGCTATATGCTGTCGATGCGCCTGCTCTTTGCAAGTTTGCCTGCTCTCCCCACCTCTGACCCCTGTTCCAGTCGCCCTCTCGCAGCTATGGCACAGGCAATGCCCATTTCAATAAGCGAGCAAGGCGGTCTGGAGCTGCTCAGGATCACTCGCGACATTCCAACGCAGAGCCTCCCTGCACTTCAGGGCATGGCAGCCAGTGCGTTATCGATCATCGGCGCAGTCGCGGTATGGTCGCGACACTCTTGATGTGTCCAACCACCACTAACGGTCTTACGGGCGCAGAACTTCAAATCTAACAAGAAGGAGTGGAAGGCCTTCAGTCGGTTCGTGCAGGATGCTGCAACACGTGTCGTCCTATCGCTGGTGGATCATGAGGAGACGAGGGAGGCTATGGAAGTGCGGATGGAAAAGGTCTTCAGGTGTGTGCTGGCTTCGAATGGGTTGGAGATATGGCTTCTAATAATATCTGTATTCGTTTTATTCGTAGCGCGCTGAAAGACGCCAAGACAGAGATTGATCGACTGCAAAATCTGAACCTCTTTCGAAGAGTGAAGACGTTTCGACAAGATACAAAAACGATATCAGATTTAAAGAGTCACATATCAATTGCAATAGCAGATTCTCTCGTACGTTCATCAGCTGTTCCAGCGACTTTCAAATTCTCAATCGCCTGACATGTACCTAGGCGGCTCCTGGCAGGACAACCAACGAAGCAAATTCAGCGGCCGCAAGTACTGTGGCAAGATATAGAGAAAGGCTAGATCGGTGGTTGGCACCGAACGCTATGGTGACTACCAGCCAAATACCCTCAACATCCGGAAGTACTCAGGATACTTCGACGGTACAATCTATGGTATGTCTCTCTGAATTCACGATATACATCCCATAATGACTTGGACAAAGGCATTCTACACCGTAGGTACATCGGGGGCTAATATCACCAACGTAGCTGGCGACTACACTGCGTTTGGGATAGATGAAGAGCAGCTTGGTGAGGGCAGCTTTTGTCAAGACTGTTGCATGCGCTAAGACTTCACACAGCGATAAAAATGGCTTTGGAGAGGCTTCCATATGCGCAGAGTGCTTCGTGGAGTCCAGCTTGTGCCTGCATGCCCGGTACTCGGCTGACGATCCTCTCGGTGGTCGACGAGTGGTCGCGCTCAATCGGCCCTCAGAATATCTTCTGGCTAAAGGGTGTTGCTGGATTCGGCAAAAGCGCGATAGCGCACAGCGTCGCCCAAATGTTCCACGAAAACGGCCGACTAGCCTCTTCTTTCTTTTTCAGCCGGGATATCGTAACCCGCAACACTCCTCAATGTCTCTTCACTACAATTGCGCGAGACATCGCGAGTCGATATCCGGCCTTCGCTTCAGATGTCGGCAGGGCTCTACAGCGCGAACCTGCGCTCGCTTCGGCATCTCTTTCCAGACAGTTCGAGGCTCTAATATGTGCGCCGCTGCGTCGGCATCCTACGCACAGTAAAATCGTGGTAGTCATTGATGCCTTGGACGAGGGCATTTCGAAAGAATTGGAAGGCATCCTGTTCCGCGACGCTGTTGATCTCCCAGCAGATCTTCGACTCTTCATCACATCTCGGCCAACAAGAAACATTGAACGGTGCCTCTCCGGTAAAGCCCATGTGCAACCACATGTCCTCAAGCCCAATTCGGATGAGAATCGTCGGGATATCGCGGCCTACGTAGATGCGAAATTGCGAGATATGAGGCTCAACATGGGAACTGCTCAGCTGGATGAAGCCGTGGTCCGCGACTTTATTGCCATGTCGGAAGGTCTTTTCGTATGGATAACTGCGGTCTTTAATTATTTGCTTGATGTTCCCGATCCAATACAGGAAATTAAACTACTGGTCTCGACATCGAGCCTACAACAGGGTCCCGCTTTCAGCACGGCGATAGATTCTCTTTGCGCGAAGATTCTCGCTGGCAATAATGGTGACGAATGGCACGATGAACGTTTCTGCCGAAACTACCAACACATCATAGGCGTCATCGTGGCAGCAAAGCGACCCCTTTCGCTGGCAGCTCTTCGAGCTTTGCACGGTGATAGTCAAACCCCATCCCTCGAAGCTCTGCTGGAACATTTTTCCAGCATCGTTGTTGTGAATGCTGAAGATGAGGAGTGCACTGTTCGTATCTTGCACCAATGCTTGCGTGGATTTATGATGGGTCGCGCCGCCAGCACTCGAGCGACACACAATTTTTTCATAGTGGACAAAGAGAGCACCGAAGCACTTGCAAATGTCTGTCTTCAAACTATGGATCTGCGCCGAGATATCGCGACAGAGAATGCGACCGAAACACGCACTGAACTTGCCACATCACTCCAAGATCTTTACTATCGGTTGTACACACTTGGGAGACATGAGGAGGCTCTGGCGGCGATACAGGAGGCCGTGCATCTGTACCGGGCTGGGGCGGCGGAGAGACCGGCGGTTCTCAACACTGAACTCGCTAACTCGCTCTACGACCTCTCCATCCAATTGGCCAATTGCGGGCAAATTGAAAATGCTGAGACAGCGACGGAGGAGGCCACAATGCTGCGCCGGGCGCTACTGGACGCTGAAAACGAGGCTGTCTTGCAGAGCTTGGGCATCATTCTGAACAAGATCAAGCGGATCGCCGACGTTACGGTCGGCCTGGTTGGCAATTTGGCAAAGGTAAAACTGCGTGCGACATTTGTGAAGAATCTTGGACTGATAGGGACCCCGCTGCCAGGTCCACACATTTGCCGAAACAGCCTGGAAGGTGTTGAGTTCGTTGCGCAAGGTTCGTAATACAGGATCTCGCAGGCTGCTATCTGTCTGATGTTGTAAATTAGGCCTACGAACTTGGAAAAGAGATCGATGTTGCCGTTCTGGCACTTTTTAAGCAAATGAAAACTTTCTACTCCTTCGTGGACGACTTCGAGAGCAGCCTTCCGGGAAAGATTGGACAGCGGGAGGCTGTGATCACTCGAGCCCTTGAGCAGACCATCGAGTGTGGCGTCTTCTGTCGCGAATATACCGCTCATGGGTTTGCTGGTGAGTTTGTAGTGGTGTCACTGGATCCAACAAGCTCAGTGTCTGTAAATAGGTCGCACTGTGAAGCAAGATGGGTCAAATTGCGCTCAGGTGATATCCGAGCTACAATCAAAATTGGGTCAACTTCAGGATGATCTGAAGTCTGGAGTGGCTTTGCCTACTGCGTTTTGGTCTAGCCAAAGCAAACGTCTGGACAATACGCTTGGTGCGTTTTCTGCTTGTCTATTGGACAAGCTCGGATACTAATAGCTGAGGTTGGTTGCTAGATAGGTCCACTTTCTTACGCGGTTTGAACCCCGCAGGTATGCATGCCGTCGACCGATCATTGTGCCTACCCGGCACCCAGCAAGAACGCCTGGAAGAAGTCATTGACTGGCTTCTGACACCTTCGAGCCAAAATGTCTTGTGGTTGCACGGCGCAGCCGGTTTAGGCAAGAGCACAATAGCAACGACCATCGCTGTCTATTTCGGAGGCCTTCATCGGCGCGGCGCCTTCCTCTTCTTTGACCGAAACTCTCCTTTAGAGAGCGCTCCATCACGGGTCATAACGACCTTGGCCTTTCAACTCGCACAGAAAAGTCCTGCCATCCACGCGACTGTTGCCCTCGCCATCGAGCAACGACCGGAGCTAGTTTCAGACCCATTCGCAACCCAATTCCAATCATTGTTAGTTGAGCCGCTTGTCGCCGCGGCCAAACAAATCGAAGGGCCCATTATTATTGTTTTGGATGCATTGGACGAATGCGGTGATGCTTATTCGAGGCGAAAACTACTCGACATATTGTCAAAAGACTTGAGTGGACTGCCTCCTCAGTTCCGTATCTTGATCACCAGTCGACCGGAATACGACATTAAAGCCGCCTTCACGTCTTGTAGCCACATCCATGCCATCGACCTTTCAAAAGCAAGCGATGCGGACATGCGGATCTTCATTCAGCATGAAATGCGAGAGATATTCAATGTCAACGACAAGGGCCAAGAGCCATCAAAAGGCTGGCGAGTTGCTGAAATCGAGACATTAGTGGGCTACGCGGATGGCTTGTTTATCTGGGCTGCGACAGCCATGAAGCTTCTGTTCGCAGAGGATTTCCCTGATGAGTGGTTAGCCGATCTATTGCGCCAGAACCGTCCTGTTTTCACTCTGGATGAGCTGTACAAGACAGCTCTGCTCTCCGCGAGTAAATGGCACTCTGGCGAGACAATAGAGGTCTACAACAGAATCCTTGGGCTCATTGTTATCAGCCAAGTTCCATTAACGGATGCAACGATTTCGACTTTCCTAGAGTTTCAAGATGATGGGAGCAAGTGTCAGACTGCCCTCCAACGCCTCGGCTCTGTCATTCATTGGAGCGAAGGACAGCCCGCACGCACACTGCATAAATCATTTCCCGATTTCCTCACCGATCCGAAGCACGAGCTTGAACCTTGGCACATCGACGTTCAAAAACATCACCACACACTTACGTTGGCTTGCTTACGCACCATGAATCAGCGACTTCACTTCAACATGTGTAATCTAGCAACATCTCATATCCCTAACGCAGACATTCCAGATCTTTGCGACCGCGTAGGGATTACCGTTCCGCAAAGCCTGTCATACCCATGTCTCTTCTGGGGATATCATATCCGAGAATCCCTGTCTGGAGACTCGAGCCTCCTGCCATTGATCTCGAATTTTTTTAAGGAGAAATTCCTGTTCTGGTTGGAAGTCTTGAGTCTAATGGGCGAGATTCGACTAGTACCGCAAACAATGATATCTATAACGAAATTCATCCAGGTAAGCAAACAATGTGTACTGAGTGGCTATTTATATAAGCCGAAACTGACGTTTGGCGGCATATCAGAACCCCGGTAGCGAAATAGACGCCTTCGCTCAAGATGCCCTCGCGTTTTCCCGCACATTTGGACAAGCGATGGCATTCAGCGCGCCGCACATCTACATCTCCTGTATCCCTTTTGCACCTCGAGAATCTGTGATCAAGAAACAATATATGCCGCATATGACGATGATATTGGCAATCAGGAGTGGGATGGATGATACATGGCCGGTGCTCCAGCAAGTATTTGAAGGGCACACTGGCACAGTGCATGCGGTAGCATTCTCTGCGGACGGCAGGCGCGTGGCATCGGGCTCAGAGGACAAGTCAATTCGATTATGGGACGCACAGACCGGCGTTCTCATTGCCGCACCATTCGAAGGGCACACTGATAAGATCCAATCTGTGGCCTTCTCACTCGACGGACAGCGCATTGCGTCCGGCTCAGACGACATGTCAGTTCGAGTATGGGATGCGGAGATGGGTGCCCTCATTGCCGGACCATTTACAGGACACACGGATTCGGTCAACTCAGTAGCATTCTCGCCCGATGGGCAGCGTATCGCATCGGGCTCGAGCGACGGGTCTATTCGGATTTGGAACCCACGGACGGGGGCTCTTATTGCTGGTCCATTCAAAGGGCACACCGGCGCAGTGAAATCAGTGGTATTTTCTCCCGATGGGCGGCGCATTGCATCAGGCTCGCAAGACCAGTCTGTTCAAGTATGCGATGCGGAGACGGGAGTCCTAGTAGCCGGACCATTCGAAGGACACGCCACTTGGATCCGTTCGGCAGCCTTCACGCCAGACGGGGAGCACATTGTGTCGGCTGACAGCCAGTCTGTTCGAATTTGGAACGTGAAGACAGGCATTCTCAGCGGTGCACCATTGGAAGGGCACACCGATTTCGCTTCTTCGGCTGCCTTCTCACCGGACGGGCAGCGCATTGCGTCGGGTTCTGCAGAGCAAACCGTCCGAGTCTGGGATGCAGAGTCGGGGGCCCTCGTCGCCGGACCATTCCAAGGGCATACCGATTGGATCCATTCAGTAGCCTTCTCGCCGGATGGGCAGCGCATCGCATCGGGCTCGTCCGACAAGTCTGTTCGAATATGGAGAGCGGAGAGCGGTGTTCTCCCCGCTACTTTAGAGACCACTGGGTCCATTTCATCAGCAATCATCTCGCCAGACGGACGACACATCGCAGCAGTCTCGGGCCGGTCAGTGCGAGTGTGGGATGTCGAAACGGGTGCTCTCACCGCCGGACCATTCGAAGGGCACGCTGGTGGTATTGTCTCGGTAGCCTTCTCGCCGAACGGGCAGCGCATCGCATCGGGCTCGAATAACGGGCCTGTTCATGTATGGGACACACAGACGGGCGCCCTCGTCGCCGGGCAATTCGAAGGGCAAACCTCCATTGTCACCTCGGTAGCCTTCTCGCCGGACGGGCGGCGCATTGCATCGGGTTCGTGGGGCGAGTCTATTCGAGTGTGGGACGCAGAGACAGGTGCCCTCGTCGCCGGACCATTTGAACGCCACACCAATGCGATCACAACAATGGCCTTCTCGCCAGACGGGCGGCGCATCGCATCAGGCTCGGAGGACCGGTTTGTTCGGGTATGGGACGTACAGACGGGAACTCTCATCGCTAGACCATACGAAGGGCACACTAGCCATGTCACCTCAGTGGTCTTCTCACCGGGCGGCCAGTGTATCGCATCGGGCTCCCGGGACGCGTCTGTTCGTGTTTGGAATGCGGAGACAGGTGTTCTTGTTGCAGGACCATTCGAAGGGCACACCAACCGGGTCAAATCGGTGTCCTTCTCACCAAACGGGCAGTACATTGCATCTGGCTCGTGGGATCGGTCTGTTCGGGTATGGAACGCACAGACAGGCGATCTCATCGCTAGGCCATTTGAAGAGCATTCCGCCTTTGTGCAATCTGTTGCTTTCTCGTCGGATGGAAACCGCCTCCTGTCTGCAAGTTATCACACCATCCGTGTCGACAATTTCACTCAGATGATTGCCTCGCCAAAGCCACAAGGCATACCATCCACCCCCGCCGACCAAGCCTCCCCTCACGATGACGCAGATGATGGGTTTGCAAGCGACTCGCGCCTTGAGCACGGGTGGATGCGCAACCGCGACGGTGCCTTGCTGTTCTGGGTCCCGCCCGACTATCGAGAAGGCTTATTTTGGCCCCGTACAATAACAGTCATCTCCAAACGACCGACTCGTCTGGACCTAGACAATTTTGTTCATGGAGAGGGTTGGGCTCAGTGCTACGAGGAGCGACATTGATGCTTTCGTTTGGGTGGAATGTGTATTTCATTGTGAGGAAAATGATTAAAACGGTGCCAAGATATCGTGTTGAATGTATATACGTGTTAGTCTCTCCTAGACATCCTTCAAGTCCTCGTTCCTCGTTCTTCAGTGACCAGTCTGTTGTCAGTAAGGTCGGCTCTTATCCGGAGGGTAGCCGCCTGATGTAAGCTTTGACATGTGACACCATTTTCGATCACTTACGACGTGTCGCGCTCCCGTTCTGCTCCCACCACCACAGTGTTTCTACGTGTTTGAGACCCACAACTCTACATCTGTGTCAACTGTAAGCGTGAATAGCCGTCTACAGGGATGGCAGACGTACCACATGAATGGCGCACTCAGCTGGCAGCGAGGGCCGTGCCTGCAGAACAAGGCTACATCTCACTGCATCTCAGGGAATATCATACGTCGTGGGCTGAGTTGATGACGCGAGGCAATCAGGTGTCCCTGGAATGGGTGGGCAGGTTCACGGTGAACAGTGTGGAGGCGATCCTGGCAACTCTTGCTGGTGGGCCTTGTAGGCAACTTGCGATGGCGGCGAAGGCAATCCCCCGGCGGCCGAGATCAGGATGGGACGAAGAACCTGACATCTAGGCTGCCGCGTGGTGTCATCGATGAGCTCAAGAGGTCGTTCAAGACAAAGTGAAGGTGCTCATCGAAAAGTGGAGGAAGGATGTCTGGCGGAACCTTTATTTCTGACATCTGTAAGCATGTCCGGTCCGGCTAATTCCGCTGGACTTTCTCTAGGGATCCGCCTCCCTCACTGCACCGTACACGTCCGCCACTTTCCCTTGCCATTTCATCGCGCCCTCCATTACCGGGAACACGCTCTCTCCCGCCTGCCGCTAGACTCGGGCTCGACACGCTCGTTGGACGCGCATCCCCAAGACTGCAACGAGCTGTTAGTGCCAAGCCGTGTCGCGATATCGGCTCCACAACCGCACCAATCTTGATTAATTTTGTTGAACGCCCAATGCACACGCAAAGCTGCAAAAGTGAGTTCCATATACTTGTCAGTGGTCCATTCTGCCTATTCACTAGCGACGCAAACCACAGCCCCCTTCTGTCCCACTTGTCACCCATCTCTCCTGGACGGCTCAAAGTGTCCTGCTGCAACTTTATAATCCTCTCTGCATGGCTCACCCCCGTTGGGCGACCGCATCGCGCGTGCGACTGAATTCTAGACCGTAACTCGCGAGTACGTGAAGGATCCTGGCACGACGCCCGTGACCACGCCCGGCAGCGCGCTCTCTACAGTGGCCCAAACACGTTGCGCACTTTGCCAGCGTGGTTCTTTGGTCTTATGCTGAGCGTGAGCTGATACTAAACCAGAGATGGGATGGGCCAGACGTTTTCAGCGCAAGCGGATGATACCCTTTCGCCGGACATCATTTCCGCGACCATCGCCCACTTACATGAAAGCTGCTCGACTCCGGCAGTGCCGCACAAGCACGATCTTTCTCCTACGCCCGTAACTCGACTATCAGCAACGCGAATCAAGCCGTGCTTGCTCCCGCTGCGCTCCCAGACAGGTTTACTGGCGGTACAGTCATGCTATATCCGTGTGTCCCTTGGATCTGCGCTGCTTTCTCCATATGCTCCCGGCTCGAGCCAGCGCCAATATTAATGGCATAGGCTCGCTCACCGCGCTTCTATTGCCCGCCTTCAATTCTAGGAACATTTCTGCGACTAATTTGTCTCCTGGACCAGTGACCGGGTGCGAGACGGGAGTTCGAGATCGCGGCGCCTCATCAAAGCGGCACGCAAACCAGACTGCGCTCGTGCAATCAGGCAGCTTCTTGCATTTTACGCTTGTGGAGGAAGCTCTTCTTGGTGTTACACCCCCTCGGCCGCGATGTGTCCACAGTGGGCGAATTTTGGTGGGCAGCGGGGAAGTCATAGTCGCACGTGGACGGTGAAATGCAAAATTTCACGATGAGAGCAACAGGTATTCTTCAAGCTATTAATGCATTGGCAGCTATAAGCTTAAGGTCTGACTTGCTCTAGTCACAATGGGCGCACACTCGTACATCGTTGCTGTTAGGGAGAACGGGTGATAGGCGCAACCATTGAGTGGAGTGATAACATACCGTTTACACGCCTTGCGATATTTATTTACTACGCACGATGTATTACAATCCCAATAAAATCCTAATTTTATGCCACCTTGTTATACTTTTAATGTCCGCTTCATCTGCCGATGATTCACAATTTGTTTGAACGCATTCACATGAAGTGTAGCTGAACATTCAATCGCGTAGGTGGCACACATGAGGGCGAGTGATAACAGAGAATCTGTGAGTAATATCACACAATATCTGCTGCATCATGCAGAACGGAACCCGCTAGGAGGACGAAGCGCCATCGAGCAAAAAGAGAGGCTGAGGCGGCGATTTGCCGCCGGTCCGGGTGCTCCGACGCAAGAATGAAACCATTTCGAGCAGCGTAGTGGCCAAAACGGGGCATCTGTCAGCAACAACGCGTGTGCCTCGTGATCCACCGCACCGCGACGAATTTGACCACAACCCAGCACGGCGAGCAAGCCAACACGACCTCTCAGGATCTGGGACGGGATCGGGACCCGCATTCGCTCACACTCGTCAGCGGCGCTCGTCACCGCGTCATCCGCCTCTCAAGCAACCCCGTGCTCTAGCGCGAGAATGTCCAAGGGTGTGTCATCCGCCTTCGTCTCTGCCTCTGCCTCTGCTTCATCGACCGCGATGCCCGTATCTACGTCAGATGCTGCAAGTGCCATGACTACGATCTTCGCCCAACCGAGACACTCGTCCTCTTCAGCGCGTCTATTGTCTCGCCCTTCCCTGCTCTTGCCAACACCCATTGCAATTGGCAGAACGTCTGAACGCCCACGGCGCCTGCTCCGCGGCCTTTTCCACCGCTCCAGCTCAAGCTCTTCGTTGCGCAACCCACGATCGTTCTTCCACTACTGGCCAGCGGCGGGCGCTGCGTCGGCAACTCTGGCTCCGTCCTGCGCTTGTATTTCTCTAAGGGCTGTCCCAAGGTGCGCCCCCACCCCCCTTTCCCCGCGATACTTGGATCGTGTTTCTGATGATAAGATAAGACTCACCCATATACGCGCGACGCGAGCCAGACCTCCCTCTCTTCCTAGGCGACAATGTTGTGATTGCTTGAACTCTTAGGTGCTCGCGCGCGAGAAGGCGATACGCGCCGAGTTCCGCGACCGGACGTCAACCCCGCGCTGGGGCCACGATGAGCTGCGCGCGCAACGTTCCTACTGAGCGCAATTGGCAGGGCGCGGACGCGGATGCCGCCTAAGACGCGCGGGACGCAATCAAAGGGCGTCATTGCGAGCGCGAAGGACCTTGCGCTGAACGAGCAGGATTGTCACCGCGGCGGACGGGGCGAGGCGTACTCTTCGCATGAGGCGATATGAGCCTTCACGAGATGCAGCTATGCCATCGCGGAGCGCGGGGGCGGGGAGCGGGATGTGCACTTCTAACTGACCAGGCAGACGTCTGCGTGCGAGAACCGGCTACTACTGGACATTGTGCTTTTGGAGGATCTCGCTTTCCAGGTGCGTGCTTTTCGCTCCTGTCGCGCAGCGGCAATGCTGATATGTAGCGCAGGGCTTGATGCTATCCCGCCCTCCTCGTGCATCATGAATGACTCAGATATGAACAAGCCGGCTTCCTCGCTTACGGCGACGAAAATGAGTCGAATGCGCAGCCGCGAACGACAGCTACAGGGCGTGCAACTCGGGCAGGCGATGATGAACGGGAGCTTCGGGGGGAGCCGCTTCGAGAACATAGTTACGGGCCACGAGCGCGTACTACTAGATGCATATCGGAAGAGCAATAACTACCCCGCAAGACGCTTTGAATACAAATGGAGAACATGGAGCACGAGGGCCAATGTCTGAACGAGCACGCGAACATGCGGGCAGGATCACAGCGTGCAGACCCACGAGATCGGCCCGGCGCGTACTGCTGCCCAAGACTCGGAACGGCCAAGTCTATCGTGGCTTGTGGCGGGCGTGATGAATGGCGCTGGTGAATGCATCCAGTTGGCAACAGCGTTCCCCGTTGACTTCGTCGAGTCAAGAATCTCACCACCGTCGGGCCTGACGCAGGCCCGCACGAGGATCGCCGTGATGTGTTTGGTTTGCGATTGAGATCAGGGCTCTGGCACCGCGCTACCTTCACCCAACCACCACCAGTCCACCGTGCAGTGCACGGCTTTTCGTTCGAGGACAAACGTTGCTGCGGTCTTACGCTTCAGGAATCAGGATTCATGTCGTCCCGTCTCGTGCGCCGCGCACGCCTCGCTCTCACCGCCAAGCAGCCGCGCTCAGCCTCAAGCGTAATAGTTGGGGCAGCGACTTTAGTAGCGCCGAATGTTGATGGTGATGAAGTTCATTCCTGGCCAGATGCTTGGTGAGCTATTTCCGTGCATCAGTCTCGACATGAGCAGCCCTGACGATTGCATAGGGGCGCACATGCCGATGCTGAGCTACAGAATAATGGCCAGGCCGTTCGCAGACCTTTTTCTTTCGAAAGACTGCGAACACTCATGAAGAAGTTTGCGCGAGGCGCGGACTACTCCTAAGTGTCCTTCGAGCACCACTTCAGGATTACCAGCCGCTAGATCCCGAGGAAGATGTAAAGTTTTCAAATCCATCAGTGAATCTATCAGATCATCTTGCGTGAATCCTTCCATGATGCCGACCTAGCTATGCGGTTCGAGTGCAAGCAGGAAGCTGATCACTATCGAAGATAACAAGCATGAACATGTGGTCCATTTAGCTGCCCATACTTCGAAGAGACGGACGTCATCTTGGTTATCCTCCTGCACAGCCAACCAGGTTAGTCCCGCCCACATTCCTCCTCAATGGCCCGCCGCCCTGACGTGCCGATCTTCTATGAAAGTTTGTCTCTCGAGTTTCTCGCCATTCTCACCTTCGTGTATCCTCGCTATGCGCCCATCAGAGTGACAAACCACCTCGTCACATACCCATTCCCGGCTGCACGTTCTCCCACATGCCAGGATGGCATGATTGCTCAGTAGTAAGCACGAGAGCTGCAAAAGGTGAGGTTAATCTGCGCCTATCAAGAACTCATGCTGACCATCCGATGCTACTAGTAGCTGCTAATCGCGCGAAGCACTTTCGCTATCTTCCAATGACTCGCTGGCTACTCTGGACAGTGCAAATCACACCCAAGTACATCCTTAAACCCTTTTCGCTGGGCCCACAGCGGTCGAGGACCTCGTACCTGCAGAGCAGTGCAGCGTGGCGCAGGCGACGGATTCTGGCTGTGGTTCGTGGCTACGTATTGGCAAGGCTGATATATGGACGATGAATGATCACACGAGACTTGCCGCGCTCACTACCAGCCGCCTTATCGCTGGCCTACACCAATGGCCTTGTCAATCAACAATTATTGTAATTTCGGTGTGGAAATGAAGTAAGTATAAACCGATCATATGATAAGTCGGGAACATGAGTTCAATAAGCAGAGACATAGCTATGATTCAAGGCTGTAACTGATAGGATAGGAACATTTCGTCATCCAAAGATTATACTGGACCCTGGACAGCTCTGAGCAAGGAAGTGCAACTTTTTTTGCGCGTTTCTATACGTGCATTGCCGAGGTCCAGTATCTTCTCGGAATGCAGACGTAGTACCAGGCCTAGAGCGATGTATCATAACTTCACATGTATAGTTGTGTCGCGAAACGGTCTACTAAGTCTCGAACGCGCGCAGCGACATATAACTTGAAGCACGCATCGCATGCAACGTGGGATCTGCGATACACTACCCAATTAATTTGCAAGCGACGATTGTATATCACAGATGAAGATTATGGTGGCATAGGATCGATGCCCGACGCGTCGCGTCGCGTCATGATATCGACGGTGATCAACGCGTCAACAACACGGCTTGCATTTTCATGACGGTTACGGAACCTTTACGAAACTACCTTTGTCAAACCCTCGTTCTGCCACCATGAACATATCAAGCTTCAATTCCACATATCTGAGCGCCTGCGTTCGAGCATCGCACGCAACGGTGCTGTAGCAAATCTGGACTGTGCGAGTGAAACACGGAACGGCCCATCGGCACTTCACTATGAGCAAACATTTCACAAACAACGAGGCTACAACGCTGGCTCCCGCTCGGATTCATCGCTCTATCTGGTTAAGGATTCGTTATGCCTTCGAATCCCATGGTCTGAGCGCTGCACTTGTTGAAACCTGCCTGTGAGGTCAGGAATCCGAGCTGCGCGTAGACTGCCCTCTACACTTCACGTTGATCGCGGATTCCGCAATAAGGGTGCGGCGTTGGCTAGGACCTACGATTGATCATACTTCTATCTTGCTTTTGAATTCCACCGTACTTCATCTTGTTCTTTTCTTTCATCTTCCTTCTTCGCGCTTCTTCCTCTTTCCCTGCTTCACGCTGCCTTTCTATCTTTCATCTCCTTCCCCGTCTTCCTTCAAACCACTCTGCCCCTCCATTTTTCTGAAGGTTCTCCATGTCGCAAAGCTTCCTCTTAACAAGTACGTTTCTCGATTTGCATTCTTCTAGTAAACTTTCTGATCGAGGCCCTTGATTCAGTCCAAAGCGTCGACGGTCTGTCTTGGCCCTCGAGGTTCTATTCAAGATATCGATCGAAACTCAAACCAAATATCTTCGTCGAGGTATATGTCGATCAGAAACAGGTCGGCCGATCAAAGACAGCTAAGAAAACACTGGAGCCAAGATGGAACAAGCCTGTCACCATGTACGTTGTGATGCTTGATGAAACGAAACGCCTCTTTGACACCCCCCGCAGATCGTCTGCGCAAGAATCATCCGAGTTGATCATGAAACTAAAACACCAATCCGCTCTCCCCAGTGATCCTTGCTTCGGCACTGTGAAAACGACTGTGGGACAACTGCTACGACTATCCGAAGGGCTTGAAGGTGAGGCAATATGATCTGAGCGTGGAAGGATACTGAGACCTTTGCAGTCGCACAGCTCAAGCTTGAACACGGCCCAAAAAGCACGATGTATGACGCGGACGGGTTCATATCTGCTGGCATCAAGATTTTGGATAAGGGTCAAGCTCGCGAGAACGTATTGTCGAATATACGAGACGATCTCGAAGGCCAACACATTGCGTCATCTCCTTCCATGCCATCCGTTCCACCAGCAGCCGACGGCTTGGCGAATACGGTATCTGACAATGAGGATCTTCTCCAAAGCCTGGGCACCGTTCTGGGCAAGATAAAACTGATAGCCGACGTTACAGTCGGGATGGTAGACACGTTGGCAAAGGTAAAATGAGCTTCATACGACACTTACCAAAAGCCATACACTGACGCAGGTATCGCTTCCAGGTTCATCCTTACGCCGATACAGCCTGGAAGGTCCTGAGTTCGCTATACAAGGTTTGCAATAGAATTTCATCGATCATTTCACATTCTGACCATATCTCAGGCCTACCAACAGCAAAACGAAACCGATGCTGCGGTTATAGCACTTTTCAAGAAACTGGCAGAATTGTACTCCTTCGTAGACGACGTCGATTCAAGCTTGCAGGGGAAAATCGTACAGCTGGACGCCGTCCTCACGCGAGTTCTCGAGCAGACCACAGAGTGTGGTATATTCTTTCGCGAGTATACCAGCCATGGGTTTGCCAGTGAGTACGCGCTCGGCTAAGTTGAATTGTTATGCTCAATATCTTCAAATAGGGCGGTTTGCGGGGCAAGCAATATCGAATTGCGGCCAGATTATATCTGAGCTATCTTCAACGCTGGATCAACTGCGGGAGGACCTCATGTCCGGGCTAGCGCTACATACCGCGTGCGTATCCAGCAAAACCGCGTTTGTATCAAGCCAAATCAAGGCTGGCGTCGATAGGCTTGGTGCGTGCTCTGCATGTTTCATTATAAGCTAAGAGCCTGATTGCTAGGATTGGTCGCCAGTTGAATCCGATAATTTGCGTGGTCTTAAACCCGCAGAAATGAACGCCACTGAGCGATTACCGTGCCTTCCAGGCACCCGACAAGAAAGGCTCAAAGAGGTCATTGACTGGCTCCTGACTCCATCAGACCAAAACGTATTGTGGCTGTACGGGGAAGCCGGCGTAGGGAAAAGCACGATAGCAACTACCATTGCTGAACACTTCGGAAGGCTTGGCCGGCGAGGCGCCTTCCTTCTTTTTGACAGGAACTCCCCGCTTGAGAGTGCTCCTTCCCGGGTCATATCTACCTTAGCCTTTCAACTCGCCCAACACAACACAGCTATCCGCTCTGCTGTTTCCCTCGCCATCGAGCAACGTCCCGGGATCGCCTCAGACCCAATGTCTACTCAATTCCAAACATGTCTAGTCGAGCCGCTTACCGCCGCCTCTACACAAATTGAGGGGCCCATTATCGTCGTTTTGGATGCATTGGACGAATGTGGCGATGCTCGTTCGAGGCAGAAACTGCTCGAACTCCTATCGCAAGACCTCACCAAACTTCTACCCGGCCAACTACGTATCTTGATAACCAGTCGGCCTGAACATGATATCAACTGCGCCCTCGCCTCTCGCAGCCACATCCATACCATCGATCTTTCCACGGCGAGCGACGCAGATATGCAGATGTACATTACGCACGAGATGCGCAGGATTTACGAAAACCGCCACACAATGGACGAGCTACCGGAGGGATGGGGAGATACTGCCATCAAAACACTAGTGGGCTACGCAGCTGGTTTGTTCATTTGGGCGGCGACCGCTATGAGACTGCTCTCTGAAGCGGAATTCCCCAAGAAATATTTGAGCGAGCTATTGCGTCACGACCGCCCATTCTTCACTCTCCATGAGCTATATGAAAAGGCTCTGCGTTCGGCGAGCTCATGGGACTTGAGCGGAACAGCAGACATTTATAGAGGAATCCTTGGACTAATTATCATCAGCCAAGTTCCTTTAACAGAAGCGACGATTGCGGCTATGCTGGGATATCAGGACGATGTGGGGACCTGCCGGACCGCGCTGCGGCGTCTTGCTAGTGTTATTCGATGGAGCGAGGGCCAGCCAGCTCGTACGCTACATAAATCATTTCCCGATTACCTCACCAAACACTGCTCGTCCAAGCCTTGGTTTATCGATGTTGAGGAACAGCACCATACCCTTTCACATGCGTGTTTGCGCGTCATGAATGAGCGACTTCACTTCAACATGTGTAACCTCACAACATCCCATCTTCCCAATGAGCAAATTGCAGGCTTGCCCGGACGCGTCGAAAGAGCGATTACGCAAGACCTATCATACTCTTGTCTCTTTTGGGGATATCATATCCGGCAAACTGCCGCTAGAGCCTCCTCCCTCCAGCAGTTGATTCTAACATTTTTCCAGGAGAAATTTCTGTATTGGGTGGAAGTTCTCAGCTTGATGGGTGAGATGCGACTCGTGTCACAAACGATGATGGCCGTAAGGGAATCTATCAAGGTAAGCAAGCACTGTGTCCTGTGCGCCGATTCAAACAAGCTAAAACTGAAATTTGCGACAAATCAGAACCCTGGCAGCCAAGTAGACGCCTTCGCGCAAGATGGCCTCGCGTTTTCTCGCAGATTTGGACAAGCAATGGCATTTAGCACGCCACACATATATATCTCCTGCATCCCTTTCGCACCCCAAGAGTCTGTGATCAAGCAACAATACACACCGCGCATGAAGAAGATCTTGGCCATTAAGAGAGGGATAGATGATACATGGCCGGTCCTTCAGCAAGCAATTGAACACACCAGCAGAGTGCTTGCAGTGGCATTCTCTCCCGACGGGCTGCGCATTGCGTCGGGCTCGGAAGACGGGTTTGTTCAAGTATGGGATGCAGAGACAGGCGCTCTCATCGCCGCACCATTCGAAGGGCACACTTCCGATATAAACTCGGTAGCCTTCTCTCCGGACGGACGGTGGATTGCATCAGGCTCGGACGATAAGTCTATTTGCGTATGGAACGCGGAGACGGGTGCTCTCATCGCCGGACCATTTGCAGGACACACGGATCGGGTCAACTCAGTAGCCTTCTCGCCCGATGGGCAGCGGATCGCATCGGGCTCGAGCGACAAGTCTATTCGGATTTGGAACCCACAGACGGGATCTCTTATTGCTGGGCCATTCGAAGGGCACGTTTATAAAGTGTTTTCTGTGGCGTTTTCTCCCGACGGACGGCGCATTGCATCGGGTTCGGACGACAAGTCTATTCGAGTACATGATGCGGAGACGGGCGCCCTAGTCGCCGGACCACTCAAAGGACACACTGGGAATGTGTATTCAGCAGCCTTCTCGCCAGACGGGACGCGCATTGCATCGGGGTCGGGAGACAGTTCTGTTCGAGTATGGGACGCGGACACAGGGGTGCTAAGCTCCGCACCATTCAAAGGGCACACCGGCTGGGTTTTTTCGGTTGCCTTCTCACCGGATGGGCAGCACATTGTGTCGGGCTCCGCAGACGAAACCGTTCGAATCTGGGATGTGAAGTCGAGTGCCCTCGTCGCCGGACCATTCCAAGGGCACGCCGCTTCGATTCGCTCGGTAGCCTTCTCGCCGGACGGGCAGCGCATCGCATCGGGCTCGGACGACCAGTCTGTTCGAATATGGAGATCGGAGAGCGGCGTTCTCTCCGCTGCGCCAATCGGAGAGAATATTGGTTCTATTTCATCAGCAGCCATCTCGCCGGACGGACGACGCATCGCAGCAGCCTCGGGCGGGTCAGTGCGAGTGTGGGATGTCGAAACGAGTACTCTCACCGCCGGACCATTCGAAGGGCACACTGATGATATTTGCTCGATAGCCTTCTCGCTAGACGGGCGGCGCATCGCATCGGGCTCGGCAGACGGGTCTGTCCGTGTATGGGACACACAGACGGGCGCCCTTGTTGCTGGGCCATTCGAAGGGCACACCGGTACGGTCGTTTCGGTAGCCTTCTCGCCGGACGGTCAGCGCATTGCATCGGGCTCATACGACGAGTCTATTCGAGTGTGGGACGCGAAGCCAGGGGCCCTCGCCGCCAGACCATTCAAAGGGCACACCAATTGGATCAAATCAGCGGCCTTCTCTCCGGACGGGCGGCGCATTGTATCAGGCTCAGACGACCGGTCTGTTAGGGTATGGGACGCACAGACGGGAACTCTCGTCGCTGGGCCATTCAAAGGGCACACCTCCGTTGTCACCTCGGTGGTATTCTCACCGGATGGGCAGTGTATCGCATCAGGCTCCTGGGACGGGTCTGTTCGAGTTTGCAATGCGGAGACAGGTGTTCTCGTCGCTAGACCATTCAAAGGGCACACTCATTATGTCAACTCAGTGTCCTTCTCGCCGAACGGGCAGTACATTGCATCTGGCTCGGAGGACCGGTCTGTTCGGATATGGGACACACAGACGGGCGCTCTCATCCGTGGTCTCGAAGAGCGCACCGACGCTGTGATGTCTGTGGCTTTCTCATCAGATGGACACCGCCTGCTGTACGCAAGTAAATCCACCATCCGCGCCAACAATTTCACTCATATGATTACCTCGCCAAAGCCACAATGCATACCATCCACCCCCGCAGACCGAGCCTCTCCTCATGATGACGCAGGTGATGGGTTTGCAAGGGACTCGCACCTTGAGCACGGGTGGATGCGCAACCGCGACGGTGCCTTGCTGTTCTGGGTCCCGCCGGAACATCGGGGAGAGCTATGGTGGCCTCATAGAATAGCTGTCATGCCCACACGATCAACTCGTCTGGACATGGAACACTTTGTTCATGGAGAGGAGTGGGCACAGTGCTACGAGGAGCGGCATTGATGCTTTCGTTTGGGTGGAATGTGTATGCCATTGCCCGGACACTGATTACATTGGTACCAAGATATTGTGTTGGTTGTATACATGCATTTATCGCGGATTTGTAGCATGAATCAGGTTGAAATCGATTGAGAGATTGTTACTGCAAGTCAGTTTTGGAGGTAAGCGTACCAGTCTGAACCCCGCTCACCTTGCCCGGTCTAAGCCTCATGGTGATAGCGGCATTGCCCAAGCAACGCACGAAATGGGTGTGTAAGAATGAGGGATAGGAACGCATCGCGTGCGGAGGCAGAGCTTCGTATCTGTGCCAACTACAAGCGTTGATAGCCACCCACAGGGATGGCAGACGTACCTCATTGATGGCGCAGTGTGCTGGCAGCGAGGGCTGTGGCTGCAGAACAAGGCTACATCTCACTGCGTCTCAGGAAATAACGTACGTCATGAGCTGAGTTGTCGACGCGAGGCAGCCAGGTGTCCCGAGAATGGGCGAGCAGAGTCACGATGAACAGCGTGGAGGCGATCTCAACTCTTGCTGATAGGCCTTATGGGCCACTGACGGTGACGGTGAAGGCCAATCACCAGCGGCCGAGATCGAGATGGGACGATGATGATGACATCGAGACTGCCGCGCGATGCCATCGATGAGCCCAAGAGAGCCCAAGAGATCGTTCAAGACAAATTTAAAGGTGCGCTCGTCTGGCGGAACTTTTATATGTGCAAGGCACGCCGGCCCAGCCAGATCCGCGTCTTCCATTGAGCTCGTCAGTCACCAGTACTGGTCAAGTACGCACTAGCCTACCGTCCGCTACGCTCTCGTGCCATTCTACCGCGCCCTACACCACCCGGAACACGCTCTCCTCCGCGCGCCGCTAGACCGGGGGTCGACGCGGTTGTGATAGGGATCTTCAGCTTCAACAAGCTGGGCACGTCGCGCAAGATGCGACACTTGACTCAACAATCGCCATGATCTCGGACGCACGAGGTGAAGCTGCAAAAGTGAACCCCATCCACCTGCACCTGTCAGGACTCAGGATCACGTTCTTACCATTCACTAGCGTCGCAGGGTCCATTGCAAAACCCACCCCTTCTGTCCTGTTTGTCGCTAACGTCTCCAGACGGCGCGGTGGCCTGCTGCACCTTCCTGCTCTCTTATGCTTCGTTTGTTCCCGTTGAACAGCTCCCCGCCTGTCTGAATTCTAGCCCTCAATCGTGGCTACGTGAAGGAGCGGGGCATGGCGCCCGCCCCGCCTGGCAGCGCGCCCTCTACAATGGACTAAATACGCTGCACACTTGGTGTGTGGGTACGTTTTGGCTCTGCTCGGTATGAATTGATATGAAGCTAGAGATAGGATCGGCCAGGCGTCCTTAACGCGGACAGACGATGCCCCTGCGCCAAACATGGTCTCTGCGATCATCGCCCACTTCACAGGGAAGCAGCCCAGGCTCCAGCAGTGGCCGCGCACAAGCAGCTTTCTTCCCCTGCGTTGCACCATCATCTCGGCCATCAGCACCAGCCAAGCGAGCCGGTGCTCGTTCCCGCCGCTCTCCCAGGCAGGTACCCAGGCGGTTCTGCTACACGGTGTCGCTCGAATCTGCTCCGCTTTCTCCATATACTCCCTTCCCGAGCCAGCACCAGGCTCGCGCAACACAAGTCTGCCATCTGATTTCTCTCTTAGGCATATCTTTGCTGCTACAGCGGCTCCGGTGGCCACGATTCGGAATCGTGTTGCAACATTGGCACCAGCAGACTGGAAGCCATGTATAGAACAAGCCTTTTGCGGGGCATGTTTGAAGGATGCGCTCGTTCTGATGCCACACTCCCTCGCCCGCGATATGGATATGCATGTGATAGGTCCGCGTTTGGAGGAACGGCAGGAAGGGACGTTGGCACATGTCAGCAGATAACACGACGGAAGCAACGAGGTTCTGCACGCTTTTCAAGAGTGCGTAATTGTAAGTTGTATACATAGCTTCCTTTGATGGTAATGAACGCTCACTTGTTGCCGTTGGGATTTCGGGAACCGGTGATACTGCCAATCATGGGGGAATATTAGCGCACCACTTACATGGCCTGTGACAGTTATCTATTCGATGTCATGTCTATACAATTCTATTTTCATGCTACCTCGATTCTACTTTTTACGCTCGCTTCTTTCGATCTTGTTCACATGGATTGTAACTAAACATTGGCTGATGCGTAGAAGTGGTACACAAGACGGCTAGTTGAGATGAAGAATTTGTGAGTACGACTACACAAAATCTGCTATTCTATTATAAGGAGGAAACTGTAGGGAGGACGGAGGGCCGTCAACCACAGAGAGCCAGCAGCGATTTGCCGCCGGTCCGTGTTCTCCGACGCGAAAATGACACCATTTCGAGCGGCGTAGTGGCCCAAACGGGGAGTTTGTCAGCAACAACGCCCGTGTGCCCCGTGATCCGCCGCACCACGACAAGCTCTCACCACTGGGTCCACAACCTAGACTCGTGACCAGTCTCTCTATGTAGCAAGCTGACGATAGAGAGACTGGTCGAATGGGCGCAATAGTTCCTATGTGTCGCGGGCTGTCCCAATTTGGGTGCTTCTCAGCCTGCCCTAAAGTTCGATCGCGCGCGGCATCCAAATCCGTCACACGCGTCCAATCAACAAATATAACTTGATACGCGTCTTGCATCTTCGCTTGCAGCTGTGCGCGTCCTTCCTTGAACATGTCTGCTTATTTCTAAACTGTCCCTTACTGCTTCAATCTTTGCCTCTGACCTATTTAATGTGTCTTAAGACACAATGGCTTCCACTCCCGAGTCAAATAACACGGCTCAGGCTGGCGCCGCAAGCCCCGTGTGCAACAGGTAGTCGATTGGGCTGACTCGTGCAGCTCGCAGATACTCTGATACATTCACATAGCGCTGAAGCAGCGTTGTTGCTTCTCCTCGGGAAGCGCATAGACACCTGGAGCAGTGAGAACTGATTGAAGGTGGCGTAGACAAGAGACCAGGTGAATCAAAGGTATCCGGTGTGTGATGTTGCCATCTAGGCCAGTCAAGAAGTTGTGATGGAGGGGAGTCATAATGGAATGTGAAAGGAAACACAGCTCGGCTCGAAGATGGGAATGTGTGTAGCGTATTTGGAGTGTGGCCCGCAGCGGTGAATGGGGAAAGGGCTGCCTGAGTCAGGTCTGTCTCGATTCACGATCGGCCTGATCGAAGTCTCTGGGATGGCCCAGATTACCACAGGAGCCTGAGAGGCAAGAATCTCAGCCGCGGATTTGGGTTTTCTGGCAGACATAAGGGACGGAGAAGCTCAGTACTCGTACTGTAAATGATTCAGACATGCCAGCGCGTGTGAGCTGCTCGACGCGTGTGACGGATTTGGATGTGCCGCGCGCGATCGAACTTTAGGGCAGGCTGAGAAGCACCCAAATTGGGACAGCCCGCGACACATAGGAACTATTGCGCCCATTCGACCAGTCTCTCTATCGTCAGCTTGCTACATAGAGAGACTGGTCACGAGTCTATCCACAACCAGCACGGCGAGCAAGGACGCGAGCACGACGACATCGGGACTCGGGACTCGCTCAGACTCGTCACTGGCGTTCGTCATCGCGTCATCGGTTTCGCGAGCCATCTCACCTCTACAACACGTTGGCGGGCAAAAGCGCTCTGGAAATGCGGGATCTTCAGCAAGCCCCCGTGGTCCAGGCCTAGGGCGAGCATGTCCAAGGTTGCGTCTGTCTCCGCGAGCATGCACCAGCTCCACCTCTGCTTCATCGAATGCGATCCCCGTGTCCACATTCTGCAAGTGCCATGCACATGGCGCTTGCGTCCCGATACACTTGTACCCTCCAGTGCGTCTCTTGCCTCGCCCTCCCCAGCCCTTGCTAATACCCATTCGCAGGACCTCTGAATGCCCTCGGCGCCGGTTCCGCTGCTCTGTCCACCGTCCAAGTCCAAGGTCTTTCTCGCACAAACCACGATCGATCGTCCACCACCGCCCTCTGGCTGCGACCCGCGCTTGGGTTGACTGGGTCATGTCTCGAGGTGCGTTCCCCTCCTCGCTACCCGTGATGGGTTGCTGATAGTGAGATAGGACTCACACACCGGCGCGTGTGGCACTCCACCATCTCGAGTCTTGTTCGTGAGAGTGAGGACGAGGAACGCAACGTGTGCGAGAGCAGCTGTGCAAGCGCCACTGGGGCGGCCGCGCCGTCGCAGCATCTGACAGCAACTCTGTATCTGCATCTCGTCGACTGCGAGCGGCACAACGCCCCCATATACATTGGCACCCGCGAGCCCTCCAGTGCGTCCCAATCACTGCTCCCCATCGCTTATGCTGACTCCTCCCGCAGAGCCCGTGAACGGCGGTGGAGACTGGTCCGCGGCCGTGTCCAAGGCGAAGGCGTTCATTGCGCAGCTGGCCATACCCGAGAAGGTAAACCTCACTATGGGCGTCGACAACGACGGGCGCTGCGTCGGCGACACTGGCTCCGTGCCCGCCTCGGCTTCGCAGGATTCTGTCTCGAAGTGCGTTCCCTCTATCAGGCTGATAAAACGCGTTGCTGAGCGATTGGTGAGCAGAGTTTGCGCGTGGGCGTGTGCCAGACGGACTGCGCCTCGCTCTTCCCTCGGGCATGAACATCGCCATAACGTAGGACGCGTCCCTCGTGCTGCAGCGCGGGCAGGCAATGGGCGCCGAGGTCCGTGGCAAGGGCGTGAACGTCGCGCTCGGGTCGATGATGAACGTCGCGTATAACGGGGCGGGAGACGCAACTGGCAGGGCGCGGGCGCAGATCCGGTCGCGCAGAACATCGCCGGGATGCAATCGCCGGGCGTCATTGCATGCGCAAAGCACTTCGCTCTGAACGAGCAGGAGCACTACCGCGGAGGCGTACTCGTCGAATCAGGACGACGGGAGCTTGCATGAGATGCAGCTGTGGCCGTTTGCGAAGAGTTTCAGAACTGGTGGGGAGCGTGATGTGTGCATATAATCGCGTGAATCAGACGTCCGCGTGCGAGAACGGCACCTGGTCAACCCGCTCCTCAAAGAGGAGGTCGACTTCTAGGTGTGTTTCCTTGTTTGTTATGGTGAAGACGAAGGCTCATATATGCGCTAGGGGGTTCATGCTATCTGACTCACGATCACCCGGCCGTCACCGCGATCCTGAACGCGGGCATCCCCGGGGGAACAGCATCTTGGATATCCAGACAGGCGCGGTGAACCCGAACGCGAGGCTGCCGTTCACAGTGGCGAAGCAGCGCAGCGACTACGAGCGACGTCCGGTACTCGGTCGCGAACAACAGCAATGCGTTCATCCCGCAGATCGACTACACCGAGAAGCTCAGTGCGCGCCCATTCCCCCCTCTGCTTCTTTCCTCGTATACTGACGTATGTTGCGCAGATCTTGACTACCAGTGGTTCGAAGCGAAGAATATCGCGCCGCGCTGCGAGTTCGACTACGGGATCTCGTACACGACTTGCACCTACTCCGGTCTCTCGCTCAAGGCCGCCTTCACCTCCGCCGCCGCCGCCAACGCCGCCAAAGTCAGCACGAGCACCCAGCCCGGCGGCGAGAGCGGGTTGTACAGCAACGCGCTCACCGCGAGCTTCTCTGTGAAGAACGCGCGCGCGCTCGCGAGCGACGAGGTCACGCAGGTGTACCTCGACTTTTCCCCGTGCGCGCTGCGCGGGTTCGCGTGCAGGTACATCGATAAAGGGGAGAGTGCAGGCTTTAGCATCGGTTTGCAGGACACCTCGATCTGGGACGTGATCACACAGAGCCGGGTGATCCCCACGGGCGAGTTCATGGTGTGTGTGGGCAGCTCGTCGAGGCGGCTGAAGCTGACGAAGACGTTCAGGCTTTGAGAGGTGCTGTGATGACGGCTCGGCCTTGTGCTATTGATCCTTCTGTGGCATTCTGTATATGTATTTGTTACTTAACTATGCATCTTGAATAGAATGGCGCCCTGCTTTCGTTTCCTCCAATCATTACAGGGGGCGCAGATCTTTATCGACTCCAAATCTGAGCATCCGTTTCATGGTATGTCACTTTTCGCGCTGCCGCACAAGTTATAATCAAAATAATGGGCTTGAATTCTCTTCGAGTTCTTTCAATCTCTACTTCTTACCATTAGCTGTAATGCATGTATTGTGTTAAGCTTCGTTCTGCCAATATTGTTCTATGGCCTTCAATGATGTTTAGCTAGAAACCAAGGGTTGCAACTGGAAAGAAACTAACAATGCATCAGAGTGTCATCTTCCCAAAATCATCTCAACAAAGCTATAATATTATAATAACTACCTGTGACACCGCTCTGTGAGCGTCTGAATGTCCAAGCTGAAGATTGAACTTCATTTTCGGTCCCAATAGCTTTGTTGACAACGCACTTCCCGCTAGGGCGCTGGGAAATAGGTCCAGCCCCTATTCGACCGGGGTAATTTACGAAGGCTCGCCAAGGTACCTAATTTACCGCTGTATTTTACTGCTAATTTGCTCTAATTGACAGGGATGAATTTGACGTTAAATAGCCAGTAAAATAGCGTAAATTTCGAAAATGACAGGGTCAAATAGGACTTGGTAGTATAAATTTAAAACCATTCATTAGCCTTGAGAGGAGCGGACGGCGCCGGGGACTTGGCTGGCCGTTTTGTGGAAGAACGTGCTGGCTGAGTCGATTGCTTTGAATAAATGGCTGTGTCCGATAGAATGTCGAGCAAGAATGGCGATGTGACGTCAATGTGATCACCAACATTGAATGCAGTACGTGAACGTTCACGCTGCTCGGCGATGATGGCGGCGGTGGGAGGTGTGATATCTGCATCCTCCTCCGGCGCCTGGCCCTCTTCATCCACGTCATCGTCTGTGTCGGAATCCGTGTCGGAATCTGGGTCTTCGAGAGCTTCCTGCCGCAAGTTCTTTGGAATGGCCCGCGGCTGGGTCAAAACGGGGCGCTGTGATGGGTCGAGAGGCTGGTTGTTGAGGGAGTTGGCATATACATCCCGCCATTTCATTGATGGCGACGCTTTTGGTGTGGTACCCTGGCAATAGTATTAATGGCTGTATACACATATAAATTGTATAGACTCACTTCGGGCTGACGGCGATGCCATTGTCGAATTTGGATGGTTTTTTTCAATGTACTTACCTCTTGACAGCTACGGGCAGCACTGTTCAGCCATGTTATGGTTGATACAGTGCGCTCGTCCTCCATCGAGTTCGGAACAACTGAAAACAGCTTGATGGCAAGTGCCTGCAAGCGGCGAGATTGAATTGTCAGTTTACAGGTGCGACTCGGAGGATCTGTAAGCAAAAGGACTCACCCCAAGCACTTGCGCATGTGGGTTCTTCTGAACTGAAGTCCACCAAGCAAGAGCAGTTTCACCCGCTCGGATTGGCCGGTTGAATGGGTCCACTCTGAGGCGGTAATCGGCTAGCTGGGTCTTCAATTCAACAACGGCGTCGCGGGGCAAGATGCCCGCTAGTCTTGGGTTTCTTGACTTCATCATTTCCGCAGCCTCTTCATCCGAACGTTTACCATTGTATGTGTCACCATACTCATGCATAAGCATATGACCGAGGGCTTTGATGATCCTTGTTGCGATCTGTTCTTCTGGCGGGATAACCTTCGATGCCGCACTTCTCGAAATGGAAATGCGTACTTCGGGCACATCAAGTGGATTGATGTTGCTGTAAATATTTGCGCCGCGATACTCTGGCCAAATGATCAGCGCTACGATGGGTGACTGAGGCACATTTGGGTACATACCCGGATGCAAATAGAATGCCGTAATGTATGGATCATTGGGGGCTTTATTGATCATCTGGTTGAATCACATGTTGGTGATTTCGCGAATCCGGGCTTTGGTTTCGTCTTCCAGTTCGACAGTATTGCCTTTTAGTAAATGACTAATCTGCGAGACGATTGCTAGCCAGTATAGGTAGACGTCGCTGCAGGTTGTATGTGGAGACTCCAGGCATTGAATGGCCCTGGCGTAAGGGCCGAATACGGCAGCAAGCTTTGCAAGATCAGCCTGGAACAGCAGAGCCGCCGACGAGCGTGATTCAAATAAGTTGTTCATGCCCTAGCAACGAATTAGCACAGCACACTGAATCTCGATATCCGAATTCAAATCTTACACTGATATCAATCTCCAGATCATCATCGTCAATGATGGCACTGAATGCGGGGAGGCACCGCTGGATAGATACACCCGCCCAGAAGACTCCAGCAAATCTGGTTTTACCAGGTTTCTCGAGGCCCCGGCTGATATTGAGCTGAGTGCGCTGATAATTAAAATGCTCCATCGTGTACGTTGAATTATACATCAACTTGAGGATCTTCTTGATCTTTCGAATGATCTGTCGATAAAATGAGGCGTAGCAAACAAGGGGTTGATGAAACGGTACTCACGATGGCGAACTCAGGTAGTTTACCAATTTGTGTCAGGCATAATGACAAGAGGTGGCACGCATCCTGCAAGTTGAGGATGAAGGGTAACTTAGTTGCTAATTTGCGGCGACTGCTCCTCGTGTTGCCGGTATCATCAGAAGATGCTCCTGAGAAGCGTTCGGCTCCGATCTTTAAAACAACCTAAACCACATTTCAATTCAGGGTCCTGCATAGAAATCTGAATGCGTACCCCCATCACCTGCTCTACAATGTAATCAGCCGTGTGGCTGAGCATTGAGGCATCATCCAGATCAAGTAGAAAACACTGCCGTAGTGCCGTTATGACATGTATTGAATAGAATGACTTTTGACGCCGAGTCTTTCCACCATCCCACGAGAGCGTGAGATCTCTTTGTGTTCGCAGAAAGCCAACAATATCCATATTGATCGCGGCAGCTTCGTCGGGGACAAGAGTCTCTGTGATGGTGGTAGAGCATGGTGGAGTGTATTTGCTGTTGAGAACGCCACAGAAAGCATTGAACTCCGGGGAGTCAATAACCCGTGGTGGAATGCCGGTACATGTAACAAAGAGCATGAGCTTCCTGTGGGCGTCTTTCTTCAAAGTCTGGGCGCCCTTCTCGGCAAAGCTAGATCCGAGTGTTGTCTGTTTCGAAACTGAACTTGAACTGCCACTGACGTCCATCTTCGACTTCTTCCGTGACGGCACTTCCTCCACATCTGACTTGACATCTTCTTCTACTGGCCTCGACTTCTTCGCCCGGCCGTTTGCTCCTTTTTCGCTGAGGTACTCCAAAGCTTCGCTCCGCCACTCTTGAGGAAGCGCTTTGCATTCATGGGCTGCATGATCAAGAAGGCGCTGTCTAGAGCGTGGCCATGCCCATGTTTTATTGCAATGGCTACTTGCGATGCATCGCGCCCTCTTCTTGCCATCGGAATCCAGGTATGGCTTCGAAGTTTTCTTTAGAAGCGGCAACAGCTTCACACCGCCAGATCGCTCGTCTTCCGACTCTTCGTCAGTCTGATAACGTGGGTCCGCAAATGACAACAGGATATGTGATTGTGCTTTCTTGCCCTTGGGCTTTGTCGTCGACTGCTTTATTGGTGCCACTGTTGGGGGCTCTTCAGTCACGGATGCTGGCTGCTCTATCTCCGTGTTTGGAATCTGCTCGGCGCACGCAACACATGTTAGATTGAATTCACTGACATGCAGTTTTAATACACGCACCTCCTCCCCTGCTTCCATATAGGCATTCTCGGCAGCGATGGTGACATCTTCGAGCCACTTGAGCAACAAGACATCATCGGGACATATTCCAATCCAGTGCTCGAGCACGTCAGCCAAGGCGATTGTCTCTGGTCCTCTCTCTTTCAGCTTGAAATCTTTCACTCGGCTGCCTAGATGGACCTCTAGCTGGCGATTGACGCCACCTGCTGTGCTGCCTGTGTCTTCGATCCAGTCTGCATCGGGGGCAAATGATGTAAAGCAATAGGTTGAGATCTCCGGTATAGGTAAGGTGTGAGGCAACGCTATCAAAAGCTGTCGGAGACGGTAAATCTTCTTGAGTGTGTCGGGGTCCATAGGCCACTACAGTAAGTTAAGTGGAGGAGCACAAATTTTGCTAGGGGATTTTGATGCCAATTTCGCAGAGCGGCAGTTGTTGTGGCGGCGTGATTGCCCATACAAGAAATTCCCCCTATTTAACAGGCCACGGGCACTCTGAGTAGATACAAAAGATGTTGTACAGGTCATTGTATGTGAACGTACTGAGAATTGCTCAAGATAGCCGACCTAGCACAGTTGGCCCTAATTTACCCTAATTTACCGCCAAAAACCCGACCTCCTAATTGACGCGGTAATTTACGGTGAAATAGCCGGGTAAATTAGCAGGGTGAATTACCCGGGTCCTATTTCCCAGTGCCCTACTTCCCGCTCTCCCAGCAGTACTTTACGCTATCAACCGTAGATTCGCACACGTTGCAGGTGAATATCCGAAGTCCCTGATCGCGGATCACACGCAAGTATGAGCTATTGATTGTAGTTGAATCACAGATAGTACTAACCAAACAAATTCACCTTCAGATAGGTTCTAAAACGCAACATGAGCTCTCTCCACCGGCGCTGGACATATCGATGCCCTTCCCATCCATTGCCATGCCTGCAGAGTCTCTTTTCACCCCAATTGCCACCCCAAACACTAACCATCGAATCTGGGACCGTGAAATCACCATCGGCGGACTTCAGTGTGTGCAGCAATGCTTTTTCGGATGTTGCTACCTGGGGCATCAATTGCGAAGCCTCTTAAGCTTCAATAAGTGAACCGCCTCTGAGATCAACAGAGATCGAGCGATATCAATCGAGATACCACACCCCTTCTTGGTATCGGTGTCGACTTCTAGAAAAACAAACTCGTCATCAAATGGGAGCTAGCGCCAGTTCAGATGTTAGTTAACGTCTCGTCTGGCCGACAGGGAAACTTGAGGACAACAACGAATGGCGGGACTTTGATTGCTGGCGATGAATGAATGGGAATGTCAAGTAAAATCTTCCACTGGTGCTCGCGAACTATAGGCCTCAGATTCCTCTGGACATCCGGGGCTCACCCGTCGCCGGTAGCACAGCACCATTGAACTGGTAACAAATCAACTGCACGCCATCACGCGCCACGCCCCGTGGACCTACGGCGGTAGCGTACAAGACCCTTCAGATTTCTGGTTCCCATTACCGTCACCCTCTCGCAGCTATGGCACAGAGAAGGCCCGTCGCCACAAACGAACAACATGCACTGCAGCTGCCCAGACGCACTGGCGAGATTTTGCCTGAGAACCTCCTTGCGCTACAGGGCATGGCGGACGATGCTCAGTCAATCATCAACGCAGTCGCGGTTAGTTATTATGTCGGCGCCTTCAACCATTACTCACGATTTGCAATCTCTCGGTCACAGAAATTTCAATTCAACACGGAGGAGTGGGTGGCCTTTGGCAGCTTCGTAAAAGAGACTACGACATGCGTCAACCAATCGCTGGTGGATTACAAGGAGACTCGGGAATCTATGAAAATACGGATGAGGAATGTCTTCATGTGAGTGTTTGTTTTCGAAAGTGTCTTGTGATTGTGCGTTGAATAATGCATATATTTGTTTTATTTGCAGCGCACTGGACGGGACCAAGGCAGAGATCAATCGATTGCAGAATCTGAACCCTTTGCAAAGAGCGATGACTATTCTTCAAGACTCACAAACAATATCGGACTTAAAGAATCAGATTTCAAGTGCTGTGACAAATTTTCTCGTATGTACATCGTTTAGTCCAGCGACTTGCAAATTCTCAATGGCCCGGCACGTAACTAGATGACCGCAGGCAGGACATATGTTGAAGTCGCTGTAACAGCCCCAAGCACCACGGCGAGAGATAGAGAGAGGCTGGATTGGTGGTTGGCACTCAACCCCGCGTCTGCCTCCAGCCATATACCTTCGGCCTCTGGAAGTAGCCACAATGCTTCGTTGGCACAATCATTGGTGTGTCTTTTTCACTTGACAATATATGTATCGTAATAACATCAACACAGTCTTTTTATACCACAGGAACCTCGGGGGGCAACATAACCAACGTAGTTGGCGACTACACTGCGTTTGGACTAGATGAAGAGCAGCTTGGTGAGGGCAACTTCCCTTAGGTCTCTCGCTGGCGCTAAGACTTCCAATAGCTTCGAAAATGGCCCTAGAAGGACTACCGTACGCGCAGGGCGCGTCCTGGGACCCAGCCCTTGGATGCACACCTGGTACTCGATTGGCCTTGCTTTCGATGATCGATGAGTGGTCGCGCGCTATCGGCTCAGAAAGCATCTTCTGGTTAAAGGCCGTCGCGGGATCCGGGAAAAGCGCCATAGCACATAGCGTCGCTCAGATGTTCCGCGAGAACGGTCGACTAGCATCTTCTTTCTTTTTCAGCCGGAACTTCATCACCCGTGATACCTCTCACTACCTCTTCACTACAATTGCGCGAGATATTGCGAGTAGACATCCTGCCTACGCTGCAGACATCGGCAGGGCTCTGGAGGACGAGCCTGCGCTCGCTTCGGCATCTATTTCGCGGCAGTTTGAAGCCTTGATATGTGGCCCGCTGCGTCGTCATCCCGCCCACAGGCCAATCTTCATTGTCATCGATGCCTTGGACGAGAGCATTTCCAAAGAATCGGACACTGCTCTGCTTAATCTCCTCTATGCCGCCGCCAACCTCCCAGAAGACCTTCGGCTCTTCATCACATCACGGCCCACAAGAAACGTTGAGCGGTACCTCTGGGGAAAAGACCATGTGAAAGTGCACATCATCGAGCCTGATTCGGATGAGAACCGACAAGACATCGCGACCTATGTTGAGGCGAAGTTGCTAGATGAAGACATGAGGTCCAAGATGGGAAATACTCAGCTGGATGGGGCCGTGGTCCGCGACTTGGTGGCTATGTCAGAAGGTCTTTTCGCCTGGATAGCTGCAGCATTCAAACATTTGAACGGCTTCTCCAATCCGACACAAGAGATCAAACTACTGGTCTCGACACTGGGCCTTCGAGGGTTTCCCGTTATCGACGGGGCGATGGATGCTCTGTGCGCCACGATTCTTAATGCCAATATTGGCGACGACTGGTGCGACGAGCGGTTCTGCAAAAACTACCAACATATTATCGGAGTCATCGTGGCAGCCAGGCGGCCCCTCTCGCTAACGGCTCTTCGAGCTTTACACGGTGCCAGTCAAAGCCCATCGCTTGAAGCACTGCTTGAACAGTTTTCCAGCATCATTGTTGTGAAGACTGCCGATCAGGAGCACACTATTCATATCTTGCATGAATCCTTTCGTGGATTTATTATGGGTCGCGCCGCCAGCGCTCCGGAAACGCGCAAATTTCACATAGAGGAGAGAGAGAGCACTGAAGAGCTTGCAAATATCTGCCTGCAGACGATGAATCTGCGCCGAGCTCTCGCGGCCGAGCAAGTGACCGAAACAAGAATTGAACTTGCCACGTCACTCCACGATCTTTACTTTCGCTTGTGCACGCTTGGGAGACAGGAGGCAGCTCTGGAAGCAATACAGGAGGTCGTGGATCTGTATCGGGCCATGGCGGCAGAGAGACCGGTTGTATTCAACATCAACCTCTCCCACTCACTGCACGACCTCTCTAGCCAGCTGACCAATTGCGGGCAACTCGAAAAAGCTTTGAAAGCGACAGAGGAGGTCGTAATGCTGCACCGGGCGCTGGCGGAGGAGAGACTGGCGCTCATCAATGCTGAAAATGAGGCTATCCTGCAGAGTTTAGACACCATTCTAAATATGATCAAGCGGATCGTGGAAGCTACAGCCGGCATGGTTGGCGTATTGGCTAGGGTGCGATGAGCTTTATACATGCTTGGAATGAACCACAGACTGACATGGAATCCGCTTCCAGGTTCACCTATATGCTGACACAGCCTGGAAGGTATTAAATTCGTTGCGCACGGTTTGTGAAAGATTCTTCAAACGCTGCTACAACATCTGACACTGCAGATTAGGCTTACGCACAACATAAAGAACCCGATTCTACTCTTCTGCCACTTTTAAAACAAATGGAAGCCTTTTACTCCTTCGCGGACGATATCGACAACGTACCAGAGAAGATTCAGCCGTTAGAGGCTGTCATCACTCGGGCTCTTGAGCAGACCATCGAGTGCGGCGTCTTCTTTCGCGAACATACCACTCATGGGTTTGCTGGTAAGCAAGCTATGTAACCAGTTTGGTCAATAGTAAGCTTAGTATCACAAATAGGGCGGGTTTTGGAGCAAGACATGTCAATTCGTAATCCAATGGTATCCGAACTGTCGTCGAAATGGGATCAACTCCAAGGTGATTTAGAGTTTGGAGTGGCTCCGCCTACAGCGTTCTTATCAAGTCAAACTAAAGTCCGGGTTGATCCGATTGGTGCGTGCTGTGCTTTTGACTTGGAACAAGCTTTCAAACCCACTGCTGACGCGTTCCTTTCAGTAAAATATGACATCTTGCGTGACCTGGAGCCCGCACATATGAGCGCCGCTGAGCGATCATCTTGTCTCCCAGGCACCCGACAAGAGATCCTGAAAGAGGTCACAGGCTGGCTTCTGAATCCTTCTGACCAAAATATCTTGTGGTTGCGCGGGGAAGCTGGTTTGGGAAAGAGCACAATAGCGAATACCATCGCTGAACACTTTGCAGGGCTTTGTAGACGAGGCGCCTTCCTCTTCTTCGACAGGAACTCGCCACGGGAGAGCGCTCCGTCCCGGGTTATACCTACTCTAGCCTTTCAGCTCACACGTCACAATGCAGCCATCCGCTTGGCCGTCTCCTCCGCCATCGACCTACGACCCGAGCTGGTCTCAGCCCCGATGGGAGCTCAATTCCAATCATTACTTGTCGAGCCGCTGGTCGCCGCCGCCGCCACAATCGAAGGGCCCATCATTATCATTATGGACGCATTAGACGAATGCGGTGACGCTCCTTCAAGGCGGAGACTGCTGGAGCTCCTGTCAAAAGAATCCAACAAATTGCCTCCTCAGTTCCGCATCTTGATAACCAGTCGACCAGAGCACGACATCGAAGGCGCCCTCGGCTCTCGTAACCACATCCATACCATCGATCTATCTACCGCGAGTGACGAAGACATGCGACTATACATCAAGCACGAAATAAACGAAATTTACGAAAACCGACGTAGGATCGCAGAGCTACCAGAGCGGTGGGGGGACGATGCCATCGACGTCCTAGTGGGCTACGCAGCTGGTTTATTTATCTGGGCGGCGACAGCCATGAGACTGCTCGCCGATACAGATTTCCCCAAGCGATGGTTGGTCGATTTATTGCGTCACGACCGTCCAGTCTTCACTCTTCACGAGCTGTACGAAAAAGCTCTGCGTTCTGCCAGCTCATGGGAACCAGGCGAGACGACAGACGTCTATAGGGGAATACTTGGGCTGATTATCATCAGCCAAGTTTCTTTAACAGCTGAGACTATTGCGGCTCTCCTGGGTTATCAAGAGGATGTGGGCACGTGCCGGAATGCGCTTCGACGCCTTGCAAGTGTCGTTCGATGGAGCGAAGGCCAGCCGGCCCACACATTGCACAAATCATTTCCCGACTATCTCGTTGACCACGACCGCAGTTTTTATGAACCTTGGTTCATCGACGTTCAAGAACATCAGCGCACACTTGCTGTTGCTTGCCTCCGCACTATGAACACGCGTCTTCGCTTCAACATGTGCCTTTTGACCACATCTCATATCGCCAACGAAAACATCGCAGATCTGTCTGGACGCATCAAAACATTCATCCCGCAAAGCCTATCATACCCTTGCCTATTCTGGGGATATCATATCCGGCAAACCCTACCCAGAGACACCTGCCTCTTGCAGTTGATGCAGACATTCTTCGAGGAGAAGTTCCTTTTCTGGTTGGAAGTCCTGAGCCTAATGGGCGAGGTTCGATTATTGCCCCTCGCAATGATCGCGGTGAAAGATACTGTGGTAAGCAGATATTTCATGCTAAGCTTCCTTTCATACAAGCCCAAACTGACGATTTGTGGCACATCAGGATACCGGCAGCAAAGTGAACGCTTTCGCGCAGGATGCCCTCGCATTTTGTCGCGTGTTTGGGCAGGCGGTAGCATTCAGCACGCCACACATCTATATTTCCTGCATCCCTTTTGCACCCCGAACCTCGGTGATCAAGCAACACTATTCACCGCTCATGGCGAACATCTTAGGAATTACGAGTGGGATGGATGATATATGGCCGACTCTCCAGCAGGTGTTTGAAGGCCACACCGGCGAAGTCTATGCAGTCGCTTTCTCTCCTGACGGCAGGCGCGTGGCATCGGGTTCGAGGGACATGTCGATTCGAGTGTGGGATGCAGAGGTGGGAGGTCTCGTCGCTGGACCATTCGAGGGGCATTCTGAGTATGTTAACTCCGTAGCTTTCTCGCCGAACGGGAAACACATCGCATCAGGCTCCGGCGATAAGTCTGTTTGTGTATGGAACGTGGAGACCGGTGTTCTCATTGCCGCTCCATTCGAAGGACACGCCGGTTCGGTCAACTCAGTTGCCTTTTCGCCAGACGGGCAACGAATTGCATCAGGCTCTGAAGACATGTCGGTTCGGATTTGGGACCCGCAGACAGGCGCTCTCATTGTTGGGCCATTTGAAGGGCATACCGCTGAAGTGTGTTCGGTAGCGTTTTCTCCCGACGGGCGGCACATTGCATCGGGCTCCGCAGACGCTTCTATTCGAGTCTGTGATGCAGAGACGGGTGCCCTAGCCGTCGGGCCACTTCAAGGGCATACTGGAGTTGTATATTCAGTAGCCTTCTCTCCAGACGGGAAGCGCATCGCATCAGGTTCGAAAGACAGGTCTATTCGAGTATGGAATCCTGAGGCCGGAGTTCTCAGTGCTGCACCATTCAACGGTCATACCGATAGCGTCAACTCACTATCTTTCTCTCCGGACGGCCAGCTCATTGTATCGGGCTCGGACGACTATTCTGCTCGAATTTGGGATGCAGATTCGGGTGCCCTCGTCGCAGGACCATTCCGAGGGCACACTAGTTGTGTTCGCTCAGTAGCCTTTTCGCCAGATGGGCAGCGCATCGCATCCGGCTCGGACGACATGTCTGTTCGAGCGTGGAGAGCGGATACTGGTGTTCTCTCTGGTGCACCATTCGAAGAGAATACTGGGCCCATTTTCTCAGCAGCCTTCTCACCAGACGTGCGATTGATCGCAATAGGCTCGGGCAAGTCTGTGCGAGTATGTGATGCGGAGACGGGCGCTCTCACCGCCGGATCATTGGAAGGGCACACTCAGGATATTCGCTCAGTTGCCTTCTCGCCAGACGGGCAGCGCATCGCATCGGGCTCTGCAGACCAGTTCGTTCGGCTGTGGGACGCGCAGACAGGCACCCTCGTCGCTGGGCCATTCGAAGGACACCTCAATAAGGTCACCTCGGTAGCCTTCTCGCCGAACGGGCAGCGCATTGCATCGGGCTCGTTCGACTGCTCTGTCCGAGTATGGAACGCAGAGACAGGTGCCCTTATCGCCGGACCATTCAAAGGGCACACCAATTGTATCAACTCAGTGGCCTTTTCACCGGACGGGATGCGTATCGCATCAGTGTCACGCGACCAGTCTATTCGAGTATGGGACGCACAGACGGGAGTTCTCATCGCTGGGCCATTCAGTGGGCATACTCGCGAGATCACCTCGGTGGTCTTTTCACCAGACGGTCAGTTTATAGCATCGGGCTCCTTTGACTGGTCTGTTCGAGTTTGCAATGCGGAGACAGGCGTTCTTGTCGCTGGGCCATTCGAAGGACACACCAGCTGGGTTAACTCGGTGTCTTTCTCGCCGAATGGGCAGTACATTGCATCAGGCTCTAGCGATCGATCTGTACGGGTATGGGACGCACGGACGGGTGCTCTCGTTGCTGGGCCACTCGAAGAGCATACCGACATTGTGAAGTCCGTAGCGTTCTCGCCAGATGGACACCGCCTGCTGTCTGCAAGTTTATCCACCATACGCATCGACAGTTTCACTCAGATGATTGCCTCGCCGAAGCCACGACACATTACATCCAACTCCCCCGACCAAACCTCCCCTCACGATAACGCAGACGATGGGTTCGCAAGTGACTCGCGCCTTGAGCACGGGTGGATGCGCAACCGCAAAGGTGGATTGCTGTTCTGGGTCCCGCCTGAACACCGGGCGGAACTGTGGTGGCCTCATAGAATAGCAGTCATCCCCAAACGATCGACTCGTCTGAACCTAGAACACTTTGTTCACGGAGAGGATTGGTCTCAGTGCTGCATGGAAACGCGTTGATGCTGTCAAGTGGGTGGAAGGTCTTTCTCATTGCGCAGATAGTCGGTACAAGCGCTATGCGCGTGGGGCTAGAACTTGAAGATCGGCCAGTGCGCAGAAGTTGGACGCTGGGAATCGCGACCAAGAAGCCATGAATATAAATACGCCGTATTTGTGGTATGTCCGTAGGTAAGAAAAATTGTACAGAGGACAGAGGCGGCGATGGGTTGGCGGTGTGACAGAATGTGACACCAGTGGTCGCGCTTACCAATGTCTATTTTGAGAGGCGCAGTGGCCCAAACGGGAACGGGCACTTCTTTCAAAGACTTAACCCGTCATCTCTCGTAAACCAGCCTGATCATCATCCCGCATACTATGAGACAAGCCTGAAGCAACAGCAAATCAAGGCAGCAAGCTCGAGTAACTCGAGCCCTTCTGATCATGAGCTTCGAATTAGGCTCATGTGGCCTCTCAATTCATCGCGGAGCCAGTGCGGAATCCGCAATCCTTCTTCAGTTAGCCCTTGGTTAGCCCAGCACTTTTCCCAATTTGAATAGGTCTGCACGAATGCCCTGCTTCGCGTTCGTTTCTCCCGTCGCGCTCTATGACTGTAGGAGTCCGCTCCCCCACACTCGTTCTACCTACCTTCCTTTGACCCTCGTCTTTCCGACACCAAGCCACCAAAACCAAAATCTAACCAAGGTCGCGCAATGAAGCTGGCATTGAGCCTCCTCCCGTGGCTCCTCCTCGCGACGTGCACTGCGGCCAACCTCAACCTCGACTTCACGCACGAGGTGCACAAGCGCCATTGGGGCGGCCGCGCCGTCGCAGCGTCTGACAGCAAATCTGCATCTGCAGCACGCTCTGTCGCTGTTTCATCGAGTGCGAGCGGCACAGCGAGCGCTGCCGCGTACACCGGCACCCTCACTCCCTCTAGTGCGTTTCAATCTCTCATCCCCCTCGCTTATGCTGACTCTTCCCGCAGAGCCGGTTAACGGCGACGGCGACTGGTCCACGGCCGTGTCCAAGGCGAAGGCTTTTGTCGCGCAGCTCACGATCTCCGAGAAGGTGAATCTAACCACGGGCGTTGACAACGACGGGCGCTGCGTCGGCAACACGGGTACCATCCCCCGCCTCGGCTTTGCAGGATTCTGCCTTGAGGTGCGTTCCCGCGATCTCGACCAGCAGATGCGATCCAGTGCTGATGAGGCTTGGGCAGGACTCGCCCGTGGGCGTGCGCCAAACGGACTTCGCCTCGCTCTTCCCTTCGGGCATGAACATCGCGATGACGTGGGACGCGTCCCTCATGCTGCAGCGCGGACAGGCGATGGGCGCCGAATTCCGCGGCAAGGGCGTAAACGTTGCGCTCGGGCCGATGATGAACCTCGCGCGCAACGCCGCGGCAGGGCGCAACTGGGAGGGCGCAGGCGCGGATCCATTCCTCGCGGGCGTGCACGCCGCGCAGAACATCATCGGGATACAGTCACAGGGTGTCATTGCGTGCGCTAAACATTTTGCGCTGAACGAGCAGGAGCATTACCGCGGTGGCGGAGGGGCCGAGGCTTACTCCTCCAATCAAGATGACCGTAGTTTCCATGAGATGCAGCTGTGGCCATTCGCGGAGAGCGTGAGGGCCGGTGTAGGGAGTGTGATGTGCGCATATAACCGCGTGAACCAGACATCCGCGTGCGAGAACCGGCATCTGCTGAACACGGTGCTCAAGGAGGAGCTCGACTTCCAGGTGCGCTGCTTCCCAATCGCGAGCCGGTGGATGTATGCTTATCATGATGTGTACGCAGGGTTTCATGTTGTCTGACTGGGCGGCGGTAACCTCGCTCTACGCGTCCGTTATGAACGGCGCAGACATGAACCAGCCAGGCTTCGTTTCGTACAGCGACTCGAACGACCCAGACCCCGCGACTGCGAACAACAGCTACTGGGGCGCGCAGCTGGGCCAGGCGGTGAAGAATGGGTCTATAGCGGAGAGCCGCTTCGACGACATGGTCGTGCGCATCATGAGCTCGTACTACCAGCTGGGGCAGGACAAGAACTACCCTGCGGTGAACTTCGACCACAACACTGAGAACACGACCTACCAGGGCGCGGTGGTCAATGAGCACGTGAACGTGCAAGGGAACCATAGCGTGCTGATCCGCGAGATAGGCGCGGCGAGCACGGTACTGCTCAAGAACCGGAATTTGGGTAAGTCTACCGTGCCTGGTGGAGGAAGCGAAGAGTGATGTTGACGAATGCAACTGTACAGCGCTCCCCCTCGACTTCTCCAAAGTCAAGCATCTCGCAATCGTGGGGTCTGGTGCAGGCCCGAACGAAGACGGCCCGAACTCATGCGCAAGCCGAGGCTGCGACCAGGGCACGCTCGCCATCGGCTGGGGCTCCGGCACCGCCAACTTCCCGTACCTCATCGACCCCCTCGCCGCCATACAGACGTACGTGCACGACAAAAACCCGGAAACTATCATCAAGTCCGTGCTCGCGGACTTCGACTACACCACGGTGAACAAGACCGCGAGCCAGGCGGACACGTGCATTGTCTTTGCGAACGCCGACTCGGGCGAGGGGTACATCACCGTGGCCGGGAACGCGGGAGATAGGAATAACCTGACGCTGTGGCACGGCGGCGACGAGTTGATATTGACGACCGCAGCGCATTGCGCGAACACTATTGTTGTGCTGCACATAGTGGGTCCTGTGCTCGTGGAGGCGTGGTACGACCATCCAAACGTCACCGCCATCCTGAACGCGGGAATCCCGGGGCAGGAGACGGGCAACAGCATCTTGGACGTGCTGACTGGCGCGGTGAATCCAAGCGCTCGGCTGCCCTTCACGATGGCGAAGCGGCGCAGCGACTACGCAAGCGACATCTTGTACTCGGTGGCGAACAACAGCAATGCGTACATCCCACAGATCGACTATACCGAGAAGCTCAGTGCGTGCTCTCTCCCTTCCTTTTCCTCATGTACTGATACTGCGTGAAGACCTCGACTACAAGTGGTTCGACGCGAAGCACATCGCGCCGCGCTACGAGTTCGGCTACGGGCTCTCTTACACAACCTTCACCTACTCGGGCCTGTCTCTCAAGGTCGCCATCACCTCTGCCGCCGCCGTCAATGCCGCCAAGACAAGCACGAGCAACCAGCCGGGCGGGGAATCTGGGCTCTACAGCAACGCGCTGACCGCGACGTTTACCGTGAAGAATGCGGGTGCGGTGGCCGGCAACGAGGTCGCGCAGCTGTACCTCGGCTTCCCCGCGTCCGCGGGCGAGCCGCCGCGCGTGCTGCGCGGGTTCGAGCGCAAGTACATCGAGAATGGCGCGAGCGCGAGCTTCAGCATTGGGCTGCGCGTGAAGGACATCTCGATCTGGGACGTGGTCAAGCAGAGCTGGACAATTCCTATTGGCGAGTTCACGGTGTATGTCGGGAGCTCGTCGAGGCAGCTGAAGCTGACGAAGACATTCACTCTCTGAGAGGCTCGGAGTCGTCGGGCTACCACAGCTTTGACGCGACCTTCGTCGTATTGATCTGTCTAGACTCTAGAAAAATTCTGTGCACATTGGGCTTATTTGCTACTTCGCGTTGTGTCTGTGAATATGGTGATACCCTTGAAAAATATAATAGCCAAGTGTAAAGCAAGCAAAGCAAAGTAAGCCAGACTACAGTACGCAGAATATCTGGAAGATGGGCCTGAAATTGCGAGGTTAGATACTAATACTCAACGCGGTCCGACCAAGGAGATCAAGGCAAGCATCCTCGTTTTGGCTTCACCAGCTTCACACCCGCCATCAGCGCAGATTAAGGTATCGATACTGAACCTCAATTTGCGTTGAATTTTATGCTGCATTGCTGCATGAGACAAGTACTCAGAAATCTCCCACCGACTAGGTTGCCACTACACAACGAGCAGATAACAAACAAACACAAACAGGCACACCCCTAACCACACTTCCTAGTATTGACATTGATTCCGTGGACTCCGTGAACAAGTATTTACTGCGAAATTCGCGCTCAAGCGGTCATCCAAAACATCATCAATATACGCTTTCTCTCACCCACTGTCACTCAGTCGCGTTCAACTTGAAGCGTAAAGAATGCGACAAGGGCTAGGACGACTGACTAAGGCTACTTCTGACTAACAGCACAATCTATGGTCCGGAGGAGCACTGGTATAAAGTGCATGTGCAGATGTGGGGTTTTGACTTATCACTATCGATAAAGCTCAAACGCCACCATGTCTTTCACCCAACTTCCCAGCAATGCCACACTCTCTCCGAAGCCATTCACAGTCGCGATCCCAGATGCGACTCTCGACGAACTGCGAACACTCGTGAAGTACGCCAAGCTTGCGCCAGACACCTACGAGGGGTCTCTCGAGGACCTCAAATACGGTCTCTCCAATCGCTGGATCCGCGAAGCCAAAGAGACGTGGGCTACCAAATTCGATTGGTGAGTCTGCTACACCGTGTGCGCATCTATAACTGAATTCGGGTTACCCATGCAGGCGCAAGCACGAAGCCGAGATCAACTCCATCCCCAACTACACCGCCACTATCGAAGACGAAGGGCATGAGCATACGATCCACTTCGCTGCGTTGTTCTCTGAAAAGGCAGACGCTATCCCAATTGTGCTCCTCCACGGGTGGCCAGGTTAGTATTGCTCTTATTCCTCCCTACATCATCGACTCCCGCACCCCGTACTGACATGTGATATTATCCAGGCTCCTTCTTCGAGTTCCTCTCCATCCTGACACTCATGCGCACACGCTACACGCCAGCCACCCTACCATACCACCTCGTCGCGCCCTCCATGCCCGGGTACACGTTTTCTTCGCGCCCGCCGCTGGACCGCGAATTCGACACAGTCGACGTCGCGCGGATCTTCAACAAGCTAATGTCGGGCCTCGGCTTCGGGGGCGGGTATGTCGCACAGGGTGGTGACTTCGGCTCCAAGGTTGCCCGCATCCTGGGTGTGACATATGGGAGCTGCAAAGGTAAGACACACTTCCACTAATGATGACGCGTTCTAATCATCCTCGGTGGCAACAGCTGTTCATCGTCAGTAGCAATCTTGTTTTTCCGTCTGCTTCCTCGCTGACCTCCCCCCGAACGGCGCACAGTGAACTTCAGCACTTTTCTGCTCCCTTATGCGGGGCTCACCCCTGTAGAGGAGCTTACACCGGCCGAACAGCGAGGTATCGCCCGTGCGACCGACTTCCAGACAAGGGGACGCGGGTACGCGATGGAGCACGGCACGAAGCCCGCTACGCTCGGAATTGCGCTATCTAGCAACCCAATCGCCCTGCTCGCTTGGTATATGTGTTAACCCTCCATGAGACAGAGTACGCGCTGAATTCGGCATAGGATTGGCGAGAAGCTCCTTGCGTAGACAGACGATGAACCATCGCTGGACACCATCCTCGCGCACGTGACGCTGTACTGGGTGACCGAGTGCATTGCGTCGTCGTTCTATCCTTACCGCCAGGTTAGCAGCCAGTCACTCTGCCACGAATGCAGAACTCGCTGACTTATCATGCCACAGGCATCCGCCCAACATTACGACCCCGAGTGGCGAATCAATAAGCCCTTCGGATACTCCTGCTTTGCGAAAGAGGTTTACCCGATGCCACGGAGCTGGGTGGCAACATCAGGCGATCTAGTGTTTTACAAAGCGCACGAGAAGGTGTGCTTGATTCTCCTCTGCATTGCTGTCAACATGGAAGGGAGGACTAACTAACTACGTCACTATTTTCCAGGGTGGCCATTTTGCAGCACTCGAGCAACCGGAGGTGCTTTGGGCAGATGTAGAGGAGTTCATTGCACAGGTATGGCACTAGGATTGCGGCCTGGTTCACAGTCGCCACGCCATGTTTTTTTCTTGAAAACCGTTTACGAATATTTCAGTCGGAGTATAGGGTTTGTTGTATTGTGTATAACCTTGTCTTATTTCGCATCAGGGCAAACTCTATGAGGTGCTTTCGTATAATTAATGTATCGTCAGGCATCCAGCCGATTTAGAAGTATAGCAAGAACACTTAGGAGGGAACCCGTACATTAATCCTATGCGCCAAGTTGCCAGAATCTCCACATGTACAGGACGATTGAATGCGCAACATCTTACGTCTAGACTGTTATTTCTTGGCTTGGGTGCTTCCCTGTTTGTTCACGCTTGCGTTAATTCACACGCCACAAGCGCGTACTAGCTCGTCGCCGTCTGACATAGACATACGTGCAATCGCTCTCGCCGCTATTCTGTACTTGCTTACCAAAAGACAAGAACCAGCTTCCTCAGGTTATGAGCAACCTCAGCTTTGATGCAGATTTGACGCGTGAAGAAATTGTCAAAAAATTGGCTTCACTGTCAGCACTGCTTAAACATCGCGATGAGCTCGAAGTCAGTTGAGCGGCGGTTAACGAAGATGAAATCCCGACTGACCCCATTTTTAGACAACAGCTGGAACTCTCCAGAATCAGGACCAGCAAGGACACTCTAACAGCGACGATCGACTGCCTGATGCTATATACGATCCTTTCGATGACGTGTATCGTTGCTCAGAATGTAACGCTGAGGTGGTTGACGAGAGATGCCATAGATGTGGGGAGAAGCACCGATGGGTTGATGTGCGTTGAATTGTGCTTCCTGCTTTCAAATTATCGCCAACGCTCAGAATTTCTGACAGGGGATGGCACGCAATATCGACAACCTCTCCACAGATAATCAAGCCATGCGGGGTGAACGCCAGCTCGCCCCAAGAGGAATAACACCTTTCGACGAAATTGGAGATCCAAATATCCATCGAAATTATCTCGGCCGCACAAAGGAATATCTGGAACTCCTTCGGTACACAAAAGCTTTGCGGACACTAACATATTCGCTTACTATTGTTTATAGTCGCGGTGCCACTCGTGAAATGTGCAAGACGTTTCACTTAGAATTCAAGAAAGAGACCGGGATCGTGGCGTGGGCAGACCAAGTCTTATTCGATTCGATGTCCGGCCCTGCGATGCTGGAGGGCCATCTATGGAAGATCTACTTGGGTCGCCGGATACAACTCGATGACGACGACTTGGATGGCTCAGAGTTCATCGAAGACCTTCTCGAGGACGCCATCCTCTTTCCCTTGCGATCCTCGCGGTGCAGTGCCCGAGTCCAAGAGCGCTGGGAAACGATACAGGAAACACCAGGGGTATGGGCCACCCGCCCGATGCATAATACCCTCGAAGACACGGATGACGACAGCGATGAACCAGATTTAAACGGCTCTTCAGAGGGTTCCTGTGACGAGCATTCGGAACCTGGAGAAGGAATAATGCAGGATGAAGCACTGGAGCCTGGCGCAGCCCCTTTCAGGTGGGACCACAATCCAGCTATTGCTTCGGAGGAGTACGAGATTGAGCCCGTATCGGCCATGGACGTCATTGATGATTCTGGATCTGAGTCGGACTTTGACCCCTCCGCACCCCCCAGAGAATACATCGACAGATACGACATCGTTGTGGAATCAGATGCCTCGAATCATGGAGTGCCAGGCCGGGTCTCCGCTTCGGGAGACCGCGAACAAGAGGGGAGTGAGATGATCGCCGTATCTGATGTTACGTTCGCCGATTCAGATAACTCTGCGGACAGTGATTTTGATTCTGACGAAGTGCTGAGTGGGGATGAAGTTGCACTGGAAGAGGTCAGAGCATGGCAAGCTGGTGGTTGGCCGAGATCTTGCACCGCAGCTGCTTGAATACATTTACACCGTGCTTTAGGCATGACCCCTGCGCGTTACTACCACCAACATTGTTGTTTATGGGTATGAACACCTGGCACCAGCTCCCTTGCCAACTGAATTCACAAAATCAGCAAGGACGTCATCTGCCCTGGCGCATCTCAGACCGCTCAAGAAAGCCCAAGCCATCTGGGTGGCACTGGCGGTGTTGGTGTGCAAGTATTGATCCAGCGGGTAATACGAGTTTACGGTAGCCGCGTCGTACTTGGAAAAGAGACTGACGGCGGCCTGTATAGGAAACATTAGAGAATATTCATCAATAGCACATAATGAGACTGACTGTGAAGTGGTCAACGTAGGCGACACCCTGTTACAGCGATTGAATTATAGCATGTGGCAATCGGTCTGAACGACTTACCTTAGCGGCTGCAGCATCCGAAGCTAAGGCTCCAACCAATTAAACTAATTACTAGTTATAACTAGTTATAATCAGTTTTCTTACTGAGTAAATACAGCCTGGCCCGGTAACGGGTTGTAACCAGATATAACTAGTAATTAATTTGTTTTAAGAACAGTGTTAGATCCAGCCAGGACCGGTGCAAATCAAGTACCTATGCCATAGATTAGCTTATTTATTGATCCAAATCACTGCATACAAAGCATCTCTTGTATCTCCAGTGCCTTTGTGCGCCACCCATCTGTCTTGCCATTTATCATGTGACCTAGGTTCATACCTGTCAGTATGCAGGTCGGTGCGAGTGGTTCAGAACTTCAGCCACTGTAACTCATCTATCCTCTCTTCAGGAACATTGTGAATCCCATAAAGATTTTATTCACAAAATTTTACCATGGCCATGACTTTCCATTATCAGACTGAACTCATAAGTGCACTGGCTGGGAGACCCCCACCTCTTCTTGAATTTGACCACATTGATAGGTATCTACATAGCCAATGCATAGCCCAATTCGAGCTGCAATCATTACCAGAGCCATATGGTACAGTTCTATAGCTTACTATTTAGTTCTTGGCATATAAATGATTTTCTAATTAAATACTAGTTATAACCAGTTATTATCTAATTAATTACTAAAACTAGTTAAATACGAGCTGGGTGTAACTGGAATGTAATTAGTTGGAGCCTTATCCGAAGCGTAACCGACAAACTAAAACTTCTGTCAACATCGAATAGAGTAGGCAGAAAAGATGAAACGAACGCGAGAAGGTGCATATGTGATTGTAGTGGAGTTTTCATAAGGGTCGTTCGGTGTTTGGCTGGAGATAATGGGCGTTGCGCCTTTCTTCACAATCTGGTCAACCATTCCTTCACTGTTAAACAGAAAGGTTCAATAAGGTTCGGCTGGCACTATCATCGGATTTGGGGCTCACACGTAGCTGCGTGAAACTTGTCAACTAAACGATGCATCAGGTAAGTCTGACAAAACTCACTATGCGTAAGTATATACCACTTCGGTGCTGCCGTTCGCGAGGGTGACCGTCTGCGTGGCGGTCAAACTTTCGCCTACAAGATCAGCTGTATTGAGGGTGGCCACATTACCACCACCGTCATTGTGTCCAAATTCGATGATGACATCTGTGGGTTTTTATGGGCCCGGGTGAGTATGGATTAAGAGCGTCAGTCAACGCACAGTCTCCTGATTTGACCTCCTGGATGACATTATAGAACCTGCCGTCCCGGGCATAGCTTCTTGCGCTTGACCCGCTGACGGCCCTGTTAGCAACAGTAATATCTTGAAGAAATTGTGCGATTTCGACGCCCCAACTATACAGATGTCAGATATCTCTATATTTAGTAAAACGCGGCGCAGTGAATGCTCACCCTTGGATGCCCTCCGATGCTGCATGCAAAGCCATCGTGCTGTCACCTACTAGCCAGAGTGTTGGTGTGGCTCGTTTTTCGATAGTCGCTGAGAAGCAAGCTATGATCCATGGCAAGCTTACAGCCAATAATTTAGCGAACGGGACCATCGTTTTCTTACGGATGAGAGTTGCGAAAGGCGGAGAAATTTAGTTTGCGATCTCAAGGAGATGATACTCGAGTATTAAATAGAATAATCTTGTGATATCATTTGCCTGTAGTGCAACCTGGTGCAACGCGGAATGATATCGTTGAGACGTCGGGCCTGGCCACAAGGCTTGAGATCAATCTAGTAGCATGGTGATAGGTAGTCAGTGGTCCGTAGGCATCGCGATAATGGCGGCACCGCCGGTCCGGGTCCTGTGCCTAGAAGTCCAAAACTGTATGACCCAACAATACCATGCAGCATGGCGACTCGTGGGTAGCGTCGTTAGATGTATCGCCATGTGCTATTTGCTACAAGACAACCAGGGGTAACCCTTTGAAAATCGAAATTCCAAACCACAGATGTGATACTGAAATCAGAGGCTGGACTTGCGGACGCCATAGCCTGCTGCCTACCATCTTCTGCCATGAAAACTATCAGCGACATGCATAATGCAGTCGTGAACGGTGAACATAGACGTGAATAATCCATATCGAGTTTTCTTTTGGAAAATAGAATACAACAACACCATTACAATTCTCTTGTTTTGATCACAAGATTCAATCGCTACTTGAGCTGGCCCATTGTCTTCGAAAGATTGTAAGCCGCCGAAATCAGCGTGACGTGCCTAATTAATATTCAGCTGTATTTATGCTTCGTCCTCTGTGTAAAAATCACTCACGTGAATCCTTGAACTGCGTTTCCGAGCCTTATAGCACATGCATATGAGATGAAAGCTCTTAAGAGGGCGAGGATGTACTCACGCTTCTCCTGCTTCTGAAATCTCCTCAGTACACAGCCCCAAGTGATTAGTGTAGAGAAGGAAGTCCTGATGAGGTGTGAGCGCGTTAAGATAGCAGCGGTGGCGAGATGATGTACTTCGAACATGGCGACAGCCCTTTGAAGAAGCGGTTTTTCATATGCCCCGGCTCGCGTCAACGCTTCAACACACCTGCATAGAAAGTGAGGTGCCGACCAGTGGATCGATGAAATTACGTACCATAAAGTGCAGAGACAAAAAGTTCCCTCCTCTCCTCCTACGCCATCATCAGATTTATTGACGTCGTATCGATAGACAAGATTCTAGTCATCTCGTAAATAAACATACCAAGGTAAAAGAGGCTTCGAGATATGTACTCACGTTTGATGTCAAGCCTCCTCGATCAGGAGTGCGTAGAATATGCTTCAGGGTGCTCACAAAGCGAGGGTCCGACTGAGAGTGCGAACATTTCAGCTCCAGTGGAATCGTAGGGCTGCTGTACTGACTGGTTGCATGAAAAACACCAAAGGCATGACCAGAACCGAGGAATCAAGGATGTTAGTTTCTTCGTAGCTTTGGCCGAAGACTTGCAGCTCAGGGTTCCATGCTTTGTGCATGATTTCCTCATAGATATCGTCACGTGCTTCAATCCAGGCGTTGCGATTCGGGCACGGAAGAGACCTTTTATCAGCAAGGCGAAGACCTGAGGAACAGGTCTATGTAAGCTGCATGTGCCGATAGATTGTAGCTGAACACTGTCTGTTACCTCGGTCCATTGCTACCCTAATATTTTCTAAAAATTAGTCGTAGTGCTGTAAGCTGATGATTGAGTGGCGACTTACCATAGCATAACCTAGAGATAAATCACCATATCAGATAGGATGGGGGAGGGGGAGCTTCAATCATGGCGTTAATACCTTGGAATACTGTCCACGATTCAATCAGCGCGCTGCATAGATAAAGTAATGATGTACCCACCGTGAAATGTCGCTTCTTCCCGCGCACTTCCCTTTTGCTCATTGTCAGTCCCCGTCATGACATTCTATATGTAGATGATACTAACCAGATCGATCTATCGGAAGAAATGTCAACGCCGAAAGCATGAGGGCTTACGGACCCATATTCAGAAAACTTACAGGTCGGGTTCCTTGTAATTTTTGACAACATCTGCGATGATTCGTCAATATTTGAATTGTCGCTGCATGCTTTGGGCAGAAATCGTACAATCAACGCTATTTTTTACGGTTCATCAATGTGGACTAAGCGGCAGTATTAAATGCTGGAACTTACAGCTCTCGAACCGCAACCCTAGGGTCCGCCATCTGTCAACCAGTACAGCTTTAGATTGTGAAAGCACACTTACCAGGTATCGTAGGACTTATTAAGTACAAATCAGACTCAGTAATTTTAGCACACATTTGAACAGACTTACTAGTGGCTTCCCATACTTTTGGCCTAAGTAGATACAATCGAGTCTACCCGGCACGAAATGTGATGGAGATGAGGATAATTCTGGCGTCAACCTGCCAAGATTTAACGGTCATTATGATTCTGTTGCGACATTACAGTCACTTACGTTGACATGGCTCACAATTCTCCGTAAATGTCCTGTGCAGATCATTAGTCCTTGATATTAAAAGCAACAACAAACCCTACCAATTGCAAATGATCCGCTGCGCCATTGCCGATTCTAACGGGACGGGAGCCTTTGTGCCCGTCCAAATGGGTGAGCTCGATCTCTTCAAGGTCCTTGCCTCCATGTATTGTGTACCTGATGGATAAATCGGTCGGGATATGCGATGGATGAAAGGCGAGACGCACATGATTTGGAGTGAGCCATCGGGGTTTTTGTCTTTCAGGCGCTCGAAGATGAATTCCATGTACGCTATTGTCCGAGTCAGCTGGGGATGACGGGTAAAAGAAAGAATGCCCACCATTGGCCTCGTAAGTATATCCCAATCGGATTAGAGCATACAGCGTAAAAGAGGAGTCCCTAATCCATGAAGCTCTACATGGATTTAAGACTATGGATCCGGTATATCGGAAGTTAAAATACGAACCGGTAGTCCCTATAGCACGATGATCAGAAATTTTGCCACAATCACGCTATAAAGAAGCTTGCCAGTTGCGGGTTCCGCCGATATACTCAGGAAGACTGAATGTAGGGCTCGCTATCACAGCGCCTACGGAATGAGTTACGCATTAGTGGCTACTGTTTTGTGATGCAAGAGATTGACAGACCAGTAGGCTCGTAAATGAGTAGCTTGAGCGCAAGGGCACTGCGATGCACCGCTTCCTTCCACGAACCCGAGTAGATGGAACGTCGGATCCAACTATTCCAGTACGTATTGGTGAGCTTGCAGGTTACCATGTCAGCAGCCATCAGCACATGCACTCAAGATGGCCTCACTTTGAGAAGTTTTGCGAGGAGCTCCTTGGTCAGTATGGGATCATCAAAGTCCCGCAGTCTCGATGCTGAAGCTGTGAGACCTATGTTGACTATAAGATGCAAATGAAGAAGGAAAATAAAAGCACTCACGTTCCATGGAGACTCCCAGCGTTTCAGCTCTTTCGGGGGTCGGGAAAACCTTCAGCGGTGCGCTATTAACAGGAGGCGTCCTCAGCACGAAGGTGACCACTTGTCCCTCATGCAGATCGAGATCACAGTAAGCCGAGAGGCCTAGATGGCCCTTTGATGTGAGATCTAGTTCCTTGAGGTCAACAACGGGACTAGGGACGTCATCCATCGTGCTCTCGGCAACATAGCGAAGGTCAAGCTTCAGCTTCTCGGATTCGAAGAGAACCTTTTTGTGTCCGATGGAGCCCAACTGGGAGTCGTCATCGACAATGGTAGTGGTGTGCTTGCCACGAGCATAATCAAATGCGGGGGCGCATTCGACGCGAATTGGGAAGGTCCCACGAACCACCTAGATGAATGATGAGATGTCCGAAAGGCGCGGAAGAATGCGGGTTGGCAGTGAACAGTTACCTCCACACGACGAATGAGCCAGAACAGAAACGGAGTGTTCGTCTCGCTTGGAGGGTTTCGGGGCAAGTAGTCTAGGGCACGTCGTTAGAAGCTGATCGCCATGAAGAGTGAGACGGGAGCTCACCGGTCACATTTACAACACCCTTTTCGTTCAAGAACCTGGAGAAGATAAAGGAGTATTCAAATCAAGGACCAAGATGCTCACTTCGTTTGCAAGACCTATTCAGATGCTTCAGTCATGTCCATCAGAGAATAAGAAAGCTCGACGCACATTGGAGCTAGGAAGATAGTTTTGTTTCGAGGTGAACGAGGTGCGCGGGGAGATCGAGAAGTGACCGCCCTAGTACAAGTTCAGTACGGTCCAAAAGATCAACCTGATGGCGATAGGTGTCTCTAACCTTGTCTTTATCCAGAATGCGAGCAAAAATGGAGGGCGAGTCGAAGTCAGGGACACAATAGCTCTCGACTGAAGATATGCACAGGGTCAATCATGGTTCCCTGGTAGTCGTACCGATGGAACTCACCTGATCCATCCAAACTGACCTACACAAGAACAAATGATCGTCAGAACAAGAGTCCATAGATTCCGCAAGGCACTCACAAGCGCTGCCGTATGCAAATTCCCGATCCTGTACCGATGTTCATTAAATGCCAGCGCGGATCCAGGCCACGGACTCTACTTACAGTCCATGGTCTGAAAGCGGAAGATAGCCTCTATCACAGTTCGCGGGGGATTCTTTGACGTTCATTGTGGTACAGTTTCAAGAGCTGTGCAAGATCGATTTCGCACGAGGTGTGCTTATACCAATGCAATTCCGTGGAGGGCCGAGGAGAAAGAGATGATACGATTACGTTACGCTCGATAAGCTGAACTAATATCGGTGCCTGTTGCGTTCCACCACCAGTTGTAGGTCCGAGGACTTTACCGTTTCAACCGTGATCTTCACTCGGAACGCGTGGGGCCACATATACTTACAATAATGGTCGGAAAGGTGTATGAGGTGCGCATTACCCACCCAAATACCAACCTGGCGACTCAGTCTGTTACAGGCGGTCTCTGATTTCTTCGCTCAAGACGATCCACTCGCTCAACCCGCAATCATTGGCGCTGTGAGTGCCCACTTCTCAACACTTGGAACCAGCCAGCATCTAACGCGTGCGTTCAAGATTCCGCCACGATTTGGACTCCTGGATGACTCCCCTGATCGCTGGCATGCGTTCAAAGAGAAGATCTTTCGACTGAACGTAGATGCGACGAATGGTACGGTGTACAAAGTTTTCTTCCTTGGACGCCATGGACAAGGATTCCGTACGTGATTCAACATGATGGTATCGTAAATTGGAGGAGACAGAAGCGACTGAACCTCTTCGTAGATAATGTTGCCGAGGAGAAATACGGAACCAAGGTAACTATGAAGCTCTCTCTCGGGCGGATTGCTCGAGCTGATCACTATGCTTATAGCGATGGAACGAGTAGATAATCCCATCGCTTACTATCTGAAGTGGAAAGATAATGCTTTTCAGGTACTGGGCAGCCCTTGACGGAGACGGTGAAATCGTCTGGGGTCGTAAGCACAGCAACCATATACCTCTGTTACGCGAATACTAACCTTACCATATTTCGGCAGCCGATCCACATCTGACAAACCTCGGGGAAGAACAAGCAAGGGAATCCCACGCAGCTTGGCGAAAGGAGATTTCTGCAGGCATCCCGCTGCCTGAGAAGCTATTCTGCAGCCCGCTGACTCGCGCAATATCCACCAACCAGATCGCGTTTACAGGGCTGTACCCAGAGCCTGCTCCATCAACAATCATTGTTGAGGTGTGTATTTCCCTTTTCATTTTATAAACTATGCTTCAGACTAATCGAATTGCGGCAATCAGAACTGCCGCGAGCACAATGGGAAGCACGCCTGCGACAAGCGCCACACACGCACTCGTATCCACCTTGATTTCCCCAAATACGCATTTGAAGATGGTTTCACCGAAGAAGACGAGTTGTGGACCCCCGTACGGGAGACGGAAGATCACATAGAAGTGAGGGCTAGGCAGGTGCTCGACCGGGTGTTTGAGGAGTATCCAGAGACATGTCAGCAGCCTGATTTTTTCAGCACATTTCGAACTAAACATCTTGGCAGTCATATCTATCACAGCACACGGTGGGATTATCAGTGCCTTACTGCGCGTCATCGGGCGTCAAAGCTATGCTTTGCCTACGGGAGGTGAGCAGCTCTTTATACCTATATATACCTATACTTAATAGCTAAAACGCGCGAAGGAGTCCTTCCTGTTGTCATCAAGGCGACCTCGGTGGAAGAGTAGATGTGTACTTTGCAAGCCGTTTCGGGAAATTGAACTTAAACCTATACACTGGGCATTTTGATTATCAAATTTTCTTTGAACTCGAACCAAGCGATAATCATGTGCCTTATATCATCAAGCTTTTGAAAGGTGACCTGCCTGTAAAGCTGCTCTTCGTCCATCGTTTTCGTGGTCTTGCTCTGGGGCTAACTTGGTCGGCAAATACAATTGCAGTGTCAGTGAGTTGCCATCCAAGAATCTCTGCTACTAATCACTAATTGCAAATATGGACTTAGGGGACACGGGAGTTTATTGGGATTATGTAACTCAGGTCTGTTGTTATTTTGTACTCCGGATGGCTCACCGCCGGCATCAACCGTCCGACAAGTTTCTTCCATCTTTTATGCTCTTGGTGAACAATTATCGCACGACACTGGCTGGCATTATTGATCTTCCATGAGCTATACCGCGTCGACTTTGTTACCCCGAACATGATCATGTCCACGCTGTCAGGACAACAAGCCTCGCGCTGTGACACGCCTACTTGTAGCCGCATTTTGCTAGACGGGTAGCTTGAAATAGTAGCCGCGTA
>JACXVL010000225.1:860-24314 GCA_014898675.1 Athelia sp. TMB | reverse complement strand
GTACGGGTTCTACAGTAACGCAGTCTGAGTTTGAGCAAATCCAGCTCGACGCGTTTTTATGGATTACATAATGCTCTTCGCCATGCATGTTCCAGGGTCGCTTGGGTCTTCTTGACGCGACGTCAACGCGATACGGTCAAGACCACCAGGTAGTAATCATATAAAGGCCCTTAATGGTCTGACATTTTCTTTATCCTCGAATCCCTGTCTGACAGTCTGTCTAGTTGCAGGAAATCTTTGATTCAGCAATGAGGGCCTTATTCTGGCTCAACGCTGCCGTCAGCACGACTTCATTTGTCGCCAATGCAGTCTCAACCTCTGCCCCGATCGACGACTTGAAGATTATTTCAAATTACTGGGGACAGATCACCCCTTATCATGACAACAGTCCAGATTACTTTGGAGTTGAGCAGGTCGGGTTGCCAGATGGGTGTGGGATTGAGCAGGTACATGTCTTGCATAGGTGCGCATTTTGCCTTCATACTATGTCAGTGCGGTACTAACTATATCGAACCTACACTTCTTGTTTAGACATGCCCAACGATATCGTACGTGCTTAGTGCGGCGATGCTATCGCGTTGTCTGACATATATTCTATAGCTACTTCCTATATCGAAGACGGTGGTTTCATGGAGACATTCGCGGCCAAGCTCATCAACTTCACCACCGCTCGCCCAGACGCCACTTTCACTGGCCCCCTTGACTTCCTAAACACATGGTCCTATGAGCTCGGTCAAGGCCCGCTAGAGGGAACGCTAACTGCACCAGGCTCTGTCACTGAGTTCACGTCTGGCGTGCGGTTCTGGAACCAGTACGGTCGTCTTCTGTACAATGCCACGGCTGGTCAGCCTCGGTACAATGCGTCCCTAGTGGGAAATACGAAGCCTGTACTACGGACAACGAGTCAGACACGCATTTTGCAGTCGGCGCAGTATTGGGCTACCGGCTTTTTTGGGTTCAACTCTTCAGACAATTACGATCTTTTCGTGATTCCCGAGGGCGGAGTAGAAAACAACACGCTGGCAAGTTATGATTCTTGCAAGAATGATGGCAACGCCAGCGTATATTACTTGGGCGACTACGCAGCTGTAGGTGGGCTGTTACCGGTCTCAACCCTCACATCTCATATTAACATCTCCTAGATAAACTACATTCCCCACTATTTGCAGCCTGCTCAGCGCCGCCTTGCGAGTTACATGCCAGAGGGTTTCGACCTGAATGTGAATGACACCTATGGCATCCAGGAAATATGTGCATACGAAGTTGCTGCCTTCGGCACATCAGATTTCTGCAGTCTCTTCACGCTCGCAGAGTGGGAAGGCTTCGAATACTCGACTGACCTTGCGTACTACGGCGACTACAGTGTAAGTTTTCCTTCTGCTTCTTGAAGTAACAAGTGCTCACTTTATCCTAACAGTACGGGAATCCTGTGGGCCGGGTGAGTCTTCATTCAATCATGATCTTTTTAACATATTTCGCTGATGATTTTGAAACTTGAAGGCCCAAGGAATAGGATATGTCCAAGAGCTCCTTGCGCGACTCATGAATCAGACTATACCCGTTTCCAACTCGTCTGTAAATTCAACACTGGACTCAGACCCGACAACCTTCCCACTTGGACAGCCATTTTACCTTGACATGTGAGCAGCACTCGGTACCTTCTGTTGTTGGGGTGATTGCTAAATCTACGGACTTGCAGGTCACATGACGACATTTTGTAAGTGTTTCTCCTCTCCTTACTTTCATATTTCGGTAGAACTCATGTACATGTCTTTTCCAGAGTCTCAGTGGTTACTGCTCTCTCTATTGAGTATTTTAAGCAAGATATGCCTCTGACGCAGTTCCCTCCGGACCCTAAGCGCCACTTCATTCTATCTCACTTGACGCCCTTCGGCACACGATTAGAGACGGAAGTTCTGGGCTGCGCCTCTGCAGATCCCACCACCAAAGCCAAATCCTCGACCATCTACACATTGGGTCAGAACGGGTACAAGGCTGATAACGCTCCGCACAAGTTCATTCGCATGCGGTGGTAAACACGTCTCTTCTGCTTCGTATGACTGAGTTTGATTGGTGCTTCGTTACTCTTTAGGAACCAAGGCATTTTGCCCCTAAATACAATCCCAGGGGGGCATTGCGAGCGTCCAGATGGATTGTGTCCATTAGGGAATTTCATTGCTAGCCAGGAAAACGCGTCTGCATTGGCAAATTACCAGTATGCTGTGAGTACTTTCAGCATATTTTTTCTGTCGGTTATTGACTCATTGTAATTGCGATAGTGCTTTGGAAATTGGACGTTGGATAGCTCCGAGTTCGCCAAAGACGGGACGATTTTCCCTTCGTCATCATGATGTAGTATCCTGTAGAGTTCGGGATATGACAATCCTGCCTTGCTAGTCCATAATCTCAGCGTGGGCTCATGCTATATCTGTAGATAACCTGCGCTTACATTGCAAGGTTAATTTCTAGCAAGTTTAAGTTTATGCATGGTCTCGCATACATAGTACATATACAAAGACCCGGATGACGGATTGAATATTGCCCGCGCCCCTTTCCAATACTAATACTGGTAATAAGACTTGTCTCTCTTGTCCAAAGAAAGTTTCAAAAAAGCTAAGTGAAAATGGGTAGTTTAAGATCTCAAGAAATTCCAAGCGTGATCAATTCGTGCTGAGCGAGATTTCCGGCAGTATGTTGTCATTAGAAAAGCAAGGGATCTGAGTGGCGGCGGCTCGATTTCCCGATTGGGGTGTCACATCGAACTCCGCCCCGGTCAATTCCTTTGCTCATCGACGACGATAATGCTTAAGGCCGCCTCGTCCTCGAGAACTGGTAAGCTTGCCATGGCATTCAATTGAAGGCTCCAGCTAATGCACTCGGTTTATTCAGCCATTTCGCAGCCTTTGCGCGCAAAATTCAGGCGTTCTTTGGCGACCGTTGCGGACCCGCCCGTCCGCCGCTATGGGGGTTTAAGAGACCAGGACCGTATTTTCACCAATGCCTACTGCAGGCACGACCATGGAATCAAGGGCGCACAGGTATTTAGCCTCCTTCCTGTGTGCCGGAAACATGACTTATTCCATACAGTCACGAGGTGACTGGCATCGCACCAAGGACATTTTGTTGAAAGGCGACTCATGGATCATTCAAACGATCAAGGACTCTGGGCTCCGCGGTCGTGGAGGCGCTGGGTTCCCCAGTGGTTTAAAATGGAGCTTCATGAACAAGCCCGGTTGGGAGAAAGATCCCAGGTGAGCTGTCACCGAGTTCTGCCGACCACCAAGACTTACAATGCCGTTCCCAGACCCCGCTATCTTGTTGTGAACGCAGATGAGGGAGAGCCTGGTACTTGCAAGGACCGCGAAATTCTTCGCGGAGACCCCCACAAGCTTATCGAAGGATGTCTTGTTGCTGGCCGTGCGATGAACGCGACCGCCGCTTACATTTACATTCGTGGCGAATTCTACCAAGAGGCCTCGCATGTCCAGCAGGCTATCGACGAAGCCTACAAGGCCGGTCTCATTGGCAAGAACGCCTGTGGCTCTGGATACGGCTTCGACGTGTACCTTCACCGTGGCGCTGGAGCATATATCTGTGGAGAGGAGACTGCCCTCATCGAATCTCTCGAGGGCAAGCAGGGGAAGCCGAGACTGAAGCCTCCTTTCCCCGCCGATGTCGGCCTCTTCGGTTGCCCCACCACTGTTGCCAATGTCGAGACCGTCGCTGTCGCGCCCACCATCTGCCGACGTGGAGCCCCTTGGTTTGCTGGATTCGGACGGGAGAGGAATCAGGGCACGAAGCTCTTCTGTATCAGTGGACACGTGAACAATCCTTGCGTTGTGGAGGAGGAGATGAGCATCCCCTTGAAAGACTTGATTGAGAAGCACTGCGGTGGGGTCGTCGGAGGATGGGACAACCTGCTGGGTATCATTCCTGGGGGTAGCTCAGTACCCGTGTTGCCAATCAAGCAGTGCGGAGAGGTCCTGTAAGTGGTACTCACTCGACTCATGTCGATTTTGTGCTTACCCCTACTTTTAGAATGGACTACGACTCCTTGAAGGATGCCCAGTCCGGTCTCGGCACTGGTGCCGTCATTGTCATGAACAAGAGCACCGACATTGTTGCTGCTATTGCTCGCTTTGCCCACGTAAGGCATATTTACGCCATTCTTTCTTACTCTCTGAGTATTGCTCCTTTCTAGTTCTACAAGCACGAATCTTGTGGCCAGTGCACTCCCTGCCGTGAGGGTACCACATGGATGATGAACATGATGGACCGCCTTGTCGAGGGTCGCGGCCACCGTCGCGAAATTGACATGCTCCTCGAGATCTCGTTAGTCCCTATATTTCTTCATATTTAGGCCTCTTGCTTACTGGCCCTCATGACAGAAAACAAATCGAGGGCCGCACGATCTGTGCGCTTGGTGACGCCGCCGCTTGGCCCATCCAGGGTCTCATGCGCCATTTCCGCCCAGAGGTCGAGCGCCGCATCGACGAGTTCCGTGCGGCCAATGGAAAGGTCCTGTTCGGCGGACGCATGCTGGACAGTCAGACTGATCCTACACTTGCTGTGCCTGACAATTTGGGCCAACATTTGCCCGAGGTAGGGGCTCCTAGACAGTAGATTGGATCAATATATTTCCACCCCCTATATCATTGCTTTAGTGCAGGTTTAGCTTCTTTGTTGCCTGCCATCGCGGTTTCACTCTCTTGTGTTCGGATTCACCATCTTCATTGACATGCATTCTCGGACCCTCCAGCTGGGTTATCTTTGGTCTAAACAGCGTATACATGCTTGGCTCTTGTGTCTCCGCACCAACGGGGCCTATAGATGCGCGACATCACTGGCCAAAGGACGAGGATGCAAATGAGCTAGTGACGAGGCATCATCCTGGACCACATGTGACATGGCTGGGAGCTACAGGTAGTATCTGGAGCTCACGCAGGCTCGGCCGTTTGTCAGGCGGTTGCCCTCGGGAGACCTGCGAAGTGTACATCGTATGGGAATGTTCTACTGAATCGCTTCAGGGCAGCTGGCGTATACTTACCAGCAATAGAATTGGTCTATCACTAGTATACTGGATGCCATATCCATTTGATCTAATTTATAGGAGGTTTTCGACCCACGAGCACCCCGCCCCGCCCGCCGTCCCGCCGCAGCGCGAGTATACGCGGCAGCGCTCGGCCGGAAGGCGATCCGGCGCGCGTGCGCCCAAACGCGGGATAAGCCTGACTGGCCTGACCAGTGACCGCCATGTCCCGTACGCGTCCTTCCAATGGCTCAAACACGTTGACCACTGCCAGACAATATCGAAAGTTAACTCAAGGAGAGTTTGATGCATGGCTTGAAGAGCGTAGCAAGAAAAGCCAAGCATCGTTCAAGGCCGCAGGAGGTTTGCTTATCAACTTCAATGTTTGTTGCTCTGAATCGTTCGTGTGCACTTCGATAAGTGGAGCTAATCCCCGCTTTAGAACTACGTGCCTGCCGAGCATTCCGTGATCAGTTGCACGCAGGCAATCACGTCTCTATTGTCGGAAAAATCAAAAATACCTGATCAGACCTCACGGAGGCTGATGCCCTTGTAAGGACTTATCAGCGTTGGCGGGGAGCCTTACCAGGGGCTGTCAGGCCATGATCAGGCCTCATCAGCTACTGCAGTGGCGGTACGAAGGCTGTGAGACCCCGTGCGGTTCTCGGCGCTACCTGCCTGAGAACCTGTGGCTGTGCAGCTGTTGGCGGGCCTCTCAGAATCCAGCAAAGCAAGCCCAGTTTGTGCGTCTCTCACTGGCTACTCTCAGGTCCTGCTGGTATGAGTTTCTGTATGCCAGAGGTACCTCAGAAAATTGTTAATTATGATCTCATCTTGACTTTCCTCCTTCCGCAAGTAAATGGAAACTGAATGGTTGGAGCCTTACCTGAGACGCTGTGGTTAACCAAAAGAACTAGATAGAAACTTTGAATAAACCAATCAATTGCCAGCTCGTAGAAACATGTCGTAGTCAATCAAATCATTGAAATAGAAACGCTCATTTGCCACCTTAGTGGGCCCATAAAAAGCCGGAATCATGTGTGCACCACGAACAAGATATTGTGCGAGGACAAACCTGTAAGTTCGGGATTCCTCGTGAACATCGCAGCCTTTCCATGCGGTGCGTGGTCTCCAATCGTTGCGCGAGAACATGCGAACAAAGGCCACATCACGGGCCTCGCCAGATGGCAGCATGCACCGATACAAGCCGCAAATCCGCGCGCAGACGATGTTCAAGTTTGCCACAGCCAATGGAGAGCTTGAGTTGGTGTCGGCACTAGCACAATTAATTACAGTCGCGTAGTCGACCTGCAAACTGAGCCCTTGAGTTGAGATGTAAGAAAAATAAGTCTAAGAGTGCCCTGAGTTCAATCCCAATGAAAAGCAAGACAATAGATGAATTAAATACAGTCCTAAGAACCACTGATATCGACAAGCAGCTGCATTACAAAAGTACTAGCTCCAGAAGAAAAAACCAGTGTGATGGTGCGAGGCCATAACAAGATATTCTTTTGCATTATGACCCCCCAGCATGGGTCACTGATCAGCACTGATAACCGCCATAAGACCTGATAAGCGTGATAATGCATGACCAGCGGTGGTCAGGTTCGTAAGGTCTGATAAGACCGGATAAGGCATCTTTGTCGCTTACAAGGGTTTCGAGTGCCTGACGGCCTGACGGGGGCTTATAACCCCTGATGCGGTCTTATAACCGAATTTCGATTTTTGCGACAATCCTTCCCCTGCTAATCGCGACTTTTTCATCCTCGACTTTGTCAATCAGAGCGGCAAGCGTGTCGAAGATATAAAGTTCATCCTCTATGACACTGGCGTTCATGGAAGAAACAAGCGCTCGATAATGGCCACCCAGGGTAGCCTTCCAGAGCGCAGGGGCACGGTCGATCTGTACACACTGAACCCTGACAGGACGGTTGAAATACTTGATGAGGACGGCACTCTGCTGAGAAGGATATACTTCATTTATAGAGACGGTTCGTACAAACATGTTACTGAGTGATTTGCCATAGGTAGGGTTATATCAAACTCTCGAATCGTGCGATATAACGAGTTCCCTTCCAGTATAGTGCCTCGGCGTTTCCCCTAACCTGGTGGTGCCAAACAATTTGGACCAGGACTTGCTTAGGCTTGAGATTCCCAGACAGCAGATTGCTGTTTCCGTCTCTAGATGCCTTGTTCAAGCTGTTGAGTTAGTTGACATTGCAGTTTCGTTATGTGTCCAGGTTCAACATCAACAGCTACTCTGATTAATCATTGATTCCATGCACATTCAAAGCAATATGCATTCTTGCTTATGAGACATTTAAATTTAGTCTGAGCAGCGACCATGCGTGTGTCTCTGAAGACTTCGCACTAGTACTAGGATTGGACTCGGATCCGGCCCGGACCGACTGCCAAACGCGACCGCCGCCAGCCCTATTGCTGCTGCAACCTGAACGGCCACAAGCCGCTCAGCGAACAGAATCTTTGATATCCAGCTTCTCTTGGCATGTATTCTGATCAGCGGACACACACCACAGGGCCTCATCGCTCCGTCCGCTTACCTAGAGTCAGTTCAACTGGTGGAGGGTGTATTGCAAAAGCACCAAGTGCGGATGAGAGAGGCAACGACGGAACTGGACATGGGAGGAGGCTGGCAGTGATCGGGCGTGAATGTATGTGGACACACTCCTCAATATCGCTTCTGTCTAATACAAACCACATAGCTTTGCGCATCCTACGCGTGTCTGAGCCTCTCGAAAGTTCCAAGACTCCTGGGGGCCGACCATTGTCTGGGACAGATTCCTCAATCCGGGATGGAACGAATCACAAGTCAGTAACATCGAAATATGGCTTTCGTGTGGATGCATCTCGCAACTTATGGAATGGGAGCGGCTTGAAGGTTGACAGTGCATTGACGGATGTTGCCTGGGGTTGTGGTCGTGAGTCTTTCCTACTCATCTTGAACTTGCATCTGGTTGGCTATGAAGTTGGTATCCTGGCATCTGCACCTTCACGCACCTTCATAACTCCCTTCGCTATTGAAAAGAAGGCAAATACCAATTCGTGCAATGCCCACCCAGACGCACGAACGGGATATATGTTTACTCTTTTACGCTCGCCCGAAGTGTGTCCGAATGTTATGTTATGATCAACCAGGACAATTCCCCGCTTCGAGCTAAAGGCTATAGAGATTTGTGCTGCCAAGATCTTTCTCGCGAACCGATATAAGATTGCCCGCACGAACCTGGTTCATGCATATGCCCAGCTAGCTAATATCCCCTCTCCCAGCATTCTCTAATAAGATTATGACTAGTGCGCGCAACGGCGAGCTGATCATGTGGGATCTGCACAAGTCGGGAGGGACTAAATACGGTTCGTCACCATGAAGCCTTCATTTTAATTGTTACTTACCAATGGCCAGAGCGCCGCGCGAAAGATCATATGCGCTCTATCAATATGTTAGCTGTTTCCAGTCTCGTGCACTATTACTGTGTTACTGGGAGTTCAGATGGATATGTCCGAGTTTGGGTGAGCATTTTAACTCATGTTGTGAGCACTGTTCGCTCAAGCTGCTACGCGCTACAATAGGACATGCGGGATCTTACGCAATCAATCATGAAGATACACCACCCAACTTGTGTTCGGTCTCTCGTATTCTCCACTAGCGCTTCATCCGCGTTGCAAATCGGCGTTGGTCTCGACAACGGAAGTATATACCGGTTTGTAATGACATTCATATACTCTTGTCAGTTTCACTCATCATGCGCTGGTAAAAAGATGGGATCTCCAGAAAGGCCCCATTCGGCACATGGATCGCCTCCCCATTGCTCATCAGGGGCCCGTCCTCACGCTTGATTGGAGTAATGCTACGTCGACTATGAGCACCAAAGAACGGGACACAACTCCCGGCGACGAGAGCACAGGTACGGCTGGAGGTAGCGGTGGCTGGATGGTTAGTGGTGGTCTCGATCGCACTGTCAAAGTAGGTCTCCTAATGTTCTAGCGAATCACCAGCTGACAATACCGATACAGGTATGGGACACATCCGTGGTACACATGTCGCACAAACCTGTATATACGCTGCATCCACCGTTTCCGGTGCGGCGTGTGCGCTGGAGGCCAGGTTATGACTGCGAGGTTGTCCTGGTTTCGAATGACGAATCTGGCACGGGTTCAGGGGATAATCTCGGCGCGGGAGCCAGCTCGTCAGCTGATGCGCTATCTGGGAGCAGGGTCGAAGCAACAGGTCAAAGAAATCGAGACTCAGTAGAGATATGGGATGTCAGGAGAAGCTGGATCGCAAAATGGATAGTTGCAGGCTCTGCTGTAGAGGGCGGCGTCACGGGTATGTTCTAAAACTCTTCACCAAGCCCGGGACCCATGCTGATATTCTGCAGATATTGAATTTTGCGACCCGCATACACTGTGGGCTCAGCATCCAACTGGAACATTCTCTCAGTTGGATGTTCGAGCCTCGCACAAACCTGTCGATTCTGTACCTAGGGCTAGCGTCACCTGGGAAGCGGGTGGCTCACTTGCCTTTATCAGCGGCAAGAAGGGCCGCTGGGAAGTTCCGTATGATGATATGTATGCTTTTCTTGTGTCTCATTTATCATAAGCACTGACATATAAACCAGCCATCCAGATAAACTAATCGTCCAAGAACGAAGAATGATTTCGAAGTTGAAAGGTCTTGGGGACCCACCGAGCACTTCGCTCTCCACATCACAAACTTTCGGGATGTATGCTCGAGATAGTACACTTCGGGATGCTGATGCGTTGGCCAAATTGGCGAGGCGCTATGTAGTCGAAGGCATGGATCGCATATCGATATGCGCTCATAATGCAGAGGTAGAGTCCAATCCACCGTTGGGTCTTATCAATACTGAGTTCATTACAGGTTGCTTACGAAGTGGGAAAAGAACAACTTGCGCAAGCCTGGCTTCTCGCAGGGTCTCTGCTTTCCGATATCCTACCACCTCCTACACCCCCTCCATCTCCACCACGCTATCCTATAACAGTCATCCCAAGCCTGCCCCATTCCGTGTCTGCACCCGCTGCCATTCCAAATGTTCACACTCTAGGCAAGCCGACGTTGGAGCCTACAGGCCGGGCATCTTCATCTGAACCAGCAACCAAGAAAGGCGTCTTAACAGGAACTCAAGGCCAGAACAGTGCATCTCCCAGCCGCACGGCCTCTCGACATGCCACACCTGCATCTTCCCAGCCCACCTCACCGCATCGCGGACATGTAAGCTTACCACCAAGCACACCTGCTTCTCGGCGGCCCTCTGCTCCTTTGGATCGACGCGCTTCGAGTACAACAACATCTTCCTCGTCGCGACGAATGTCTTCGTACAACTCACAGGGCAGGCCATCTATGTCGAGTCTGACCGGTGAGGGAGATAGCCCCAAAGGCCATCATAGCCACCGGCACGTGGGCGAGGGCGCTCTTGACGATTCCGATTCGTCTGGCAGCGACGAGCGACATACAAATGGAGGGTCGAGCGATGAGGAGAGCAACCTGAGGCCTCTAATATCACCCCATCTATCAACAAGGGTAGTTCCCGCAACGCCCAGCCCATTGTCGCATGTCGCTGTACAGCAGCATTGGACGGAGGACGAGGGCACAAATGAGAGTGACGAGTCATCATCCCCATCCCCGGGCTCTACCGACACCGAATCAGGCGATTCCAACGCTGAGGCCAGGCCACAAGGCAGTCGGTCAAACTCAAGCTTATCAAGATCCAGGCGGAATTCAAGGCAGTCAAGGAGTCGTAGCTCCACCGTGGCGTCCCTTCCGGCATCCTCACTCCTACAGATTCGCAAGCCACCTTTGGTGAAACAAGGTTCCTCAAGCAGCATCCGCACAGTTCTCGCTGGTGAGGGTGTAGCCCCCGTACCAGAAGAAGCTGAATACGGATCCTCCCGAGGTCATGACTCTTCCACCATGTCGCTTAGGTCGCGTAAGAGGCAATCCCATGGGGCTTCCAGCGAGTACATGCCCAACACACCCGAAATTCAGGTGGAAAGACCACTGTCTCCAGAGCGTGTATCAGAACGTGTACAGAAGATAGACGAGAAGCGGTGGCTCAAAATTACTGCGCAAGAGTCGAGGTTTCGGGAGCTGGGATGGACTACACTTCGCGAAGCTCTTGATCGCTTTGCCGATGACGGCGACGTGCAGACGTGTGCAATGCTGGCTCTGATTGTACCAGAAGAGCTATATATTTCCCAGCGCAGGATCGCTCGCTTTGTCGAGTCCTATGTCGGTATGTTTCTGTCCTTGCTATGTGTATCGCCTCTGACTCCATCCGCATCAGATCTTCTGACACACCTTCGGCTCTATACATCCGCCGCGTATGTACGCAAATTCTCCCCTGTCGATGACGTTCGCTCTACAACAAAGGTGAGTCGTGTCTACCACCCCCTATTCCGCTATTGATGGCCCGAGCCAGATCGAAACGACCATCTACACATCGTGCGGTCGCTGTCGCAAATCGATACTTGTCTCTTCTGCTTCACTGAGACCTGGCTACCCTCTCGGGTCGTATGCCCATTGTCAAACATGCCAGAACACTATCACATGTGCCATCTGGTCCGTATATTCTATTCATTGGCAAACCCTCCAGCTGACAGCCCTGCAGCAACCTTCCTGTTCGAACGCTTCTCTTTCAATGCTCCGTCTGCAGTCACGGAGGTCACCAGGAGTGCTACCGTCGCTATTATTTGCGCAAGCCCTTGCTCGACATGGCCGTGCCATACACTGCAAATTCGACTGAAACGCGTGGCCGTTCAGTCGCCCGGAACCGTTCTGTAGCTCGAGGAAGCGAGACAGGCGATGATAGCGTGGCCGGGGACCCCGAATATGCAGGATTGACGACCATGTCGCATCCTAATACTCTCAATGGACATCCATGCGCAGCTGGCTGCGGGCATTTCTGTTGGGCAACGAATGGGGGCGCTTGAGCGCATATATATCTTGGAATGCGCTGCTATATCGGACGAAGCTCTTGATCAGGACGGCGCGGCGACTGACATTATCCAAAAGAACGCCCCCTCGTCTTCCGACGAGTTTCCTCATTAATGCATCTCAGAAAACATCCTCATCTCCGCCAGCGCACCTTTTGGTCATCCGCTCTCATTGAACGCAAGGATCATGGATATGTCTCCAATTTCGCAAACAAATTCACCGCCCTCCCCTCTCCTGACACCCCTCCATGCCTTGTGGCCTGTCCGACAGCTCTGGCCCATAACTCTCAAACCCTCGGGGAGCGACTTGACGATACCAGCTTTTAACGCCTATGAATGATAGCTATATCATTCAATGTTGCGGCCCCAGAAGCTAGCTGCGATCAGAATCCCAAATTCGATCAAATTCTTCACGAGCTTTGTCTTTGACATGAGCGTGTGTGAATACTGCTCAGAAAGACGTTGCAAGAGCACTTCAGGCCAGCGGAACAGCCCTTAATGGGACAATTATGAGATGGATAGTTTCAAAAGGATATATGTGGCCCGTAGGAAGACGGGCCGGGAGCAAGTATTTGCTCTGGCGGTTATAGGCTCGGCGAGAGGACGAGAAGATGATGGGAGTCGGGAGAGGGTTATTTGAGAGAATCAGGTAGATTCAGACCTTGTGGAATTTTAATGTAGAGGGGGCAGTAAAATGAGATAATCCACCATTCGAATTCCTCAAAGGGAGAACAACCCTGAAGCCCATGGCACCGAAAAAACACTGGGCATACCGGCATTTCTGGAAGCGGATTCGACCGCATCATACCTCTATATAGGATATATGCTTGATTGAGGAACATGCACTATATTTGAGGTATTGATGAAGCTTGAATGCAAAATTAGACCCTGTCCACTGGCAGGGCATGGGGTATCAGCTTGGTGTTCGATCGTGCAGGCTGTAAAAAATTAGATACAAGTACGGTTGAGAAATGCAATCCTTCATTGTACAAATCATGATACAAAGGAACAGTCGAATATGATAATGTGAAAATCCGCTGTCTAGTCCCATGCATATTGACGACCGATATTGACAACGCCCGTGAAATGTGCCGAGCAGATAGGGCAAAATAGAACCGGGAATGCTGCGAACGCCCCCAGTGATTCGTTTCCAAGCACGAAGGTGCGATATCGCAGGCTTTCCTTGCGCTGTAAATACAAGTGATTCGTCGTGGCAGCACATCTCCTGGGATCGGTGCATCCATCGCACCGCCAGGCCTGAATGTCAAATAGGAATGGGTAGATGTTATCCTCTACCAATGTCCGCAACTTCTCTCGGCCAATTGCATATAGTTGGGAATCATTATTGTCCAGGGATTTGAAAACATCTTCCATTTTAAACTCGCATAGCCGGGAGAAGGCGCAAGGAGGCAGCTCAAGTGCATCCACCTCCCGAGCAACGCTTATAGCACGAATAATTTGCTCGGGATCGTCTCGTCCCATGGAGAAAAAGCTCTATCGAAAGCTTCAAAAGATTCTGAAGGAGATTGTTTCCCCAGCTCGATGAGAGCCCGGTTGCGGAAACTAGGAATATGTATGGTACTTGGTGCTCAGGCGGAGGATTGAAAGAGCATAACTGACAGGGATAGTGCTTGCATGTGCGTCGTTTGAAGAGAAAAAGCATCTTTGATTATCAACTTTTCAAGACTATCGAAAGAAGGTAATATACGCACAAAGGATCATAACACGCTTTGAGTAGTTGAGCGGATTCCTCTGCAGAATCATGCATACGAATGACCGGACATCCCTCTATGCTTTCCAAATCATTCCCCGTGGGTTGCGGTATACTGAAGATATCGGTAAAGACAGAGGAGTGCCTGCAAAGAGTACTACGGTGTACCCAAAAAAGCAACGCTTTCGGCGACCAAAACCACAGAACCGTCGTCGAATCACAATTCCAGATGAGGGCTGAGACCAGCCGGAAGCATGGGGGTTGACAAATTGTGCATATCGACGCTGAGATTGCTTCCAAGAAAGATGGTTAGCCTCGATGTAGAGCGGCGGCGAACAGAGTTCTTCAGTTGGAGGTAACGGCGAACTCATATACTTAGTTTACGTAAACAGCCAAGGCGCCAACTTAAATATTGCAGGGCCCGACCCGGCCCGCTTGATATGCGCATCCTCCCGACGGCCGCAGTCGGTTCCAACTTTTCTGACTCGATGGCGAATTCAAATACTGACTCACCAGCAGATGATATTCCCTTGAATTTGCTGAGTTTGTGCATCATTTCCAGCTCTCAGATATCCTGGTCGTCGGTCGGGTAGGAAATAAACTTTTCCCGTCAGGGTTACGCCATTGACCTCATACTGAGTGTCATACTTGCAAAGTTGGCACTTACCTGTACTTACCTGAACCGCTGTTATTCGAAGCCTCAACAGTTCACAACGTTCACACTCCGCGATTCGACTCAACATTACGTGCGTATCTGAAGCTTACGGTCAAACAGAGGACAGTTACTTACCTCAATCAATGACCACAGCGAAGATGAATCAGTCTCAGGCTCGAGGCACGACCAAGGACGAAAGGTACATTTTCCCTACTTGCAGTTTCTATGATTCTGACTCAAAATTGAAAGTCTTTGGAAGAACACTTTCCTTATTCCCGTGATCGTCACTGCAGTCTCACTGTTGACAATAGTCCTGCAAAATCTGTTTAAATCCAAGGCATTCCGAAGGATATGGCTCCGCCTGGTACCTGGCTCGACCTACAGTAGCCTTGACGATAGTACGAAGGTGACCTATGCTGCTCAATTCCATGCAAACATCGCATCGCAGGGTGGTACTAGCATTCTCATACACAAACTGGCTCGTTTCTTGGCTTGCATCTTGCTCATGGGCTTCGGAATAACTGCTTTCACCCAAGAGCGATCTACAAAAACTATTCTCATGCTTATTCCATCGGTTAGTGCATTTGTGACATTCATCCCTCCTTATTTAGCCTTAGGCATTTCAAGATATACACAGCAGCGCTTGGCCTACTTTCAGTTGTTACTAGTCGCCGAACGAGTAACATATTCTCTCTACACCTTGCGACGATACTTCTTTGTACTTTCGGAGTGTTCATCTACCGAGACATATGGCCTCTCGCCAAAATCAACGGCACCCCGCAGGATTCTTCCGGAGGCGGACTGTTGTGGGCGCAAATCGCAATCTTGGGAATCGCCAGCGTCGTCATTCCTCTTACTATGCCAAGGCACCACGTACCTCTAAATAAGGTGATTCATCATTTTTGTTGCGGCTTGAAAGAGGTTTGATCCTGGCATCTTCGAGAAGTCTCGGGCGCATCCAGCACCAGAGCAGACATGCTCGCTATTTAGCTTGCTTCTCTGGTCCGTACTCGACCCAGTCATCTACTCGGCTTACAAAAACGGCCGCGTGGCTCACGATGACTTGCCTCCTCTTGTGGACTCTGATGACGCACAACATCTCGCTGAAACAAGTCTCCCACATCTGGACCCCATCTCTGGCACCAAACGCCATCTTTTCTGGGGATTGATGGCTGTTTATTGTAAGCGCTTTCTGATCACACCCAACCTCATCTTCTAAATTTCTCCCAGGCAAGGATTTTGTGGTCATCGCCATTATGATGACGTTTCAAGTGCTCACTGCACTTGCGAGTCCATTTGGTATCAACAAACTCCTACGATATATCGAGAATGGAGGCGAAAACGCCACAGTCAAACCATGGGTATGGATATTATGGCTTCTCTTTGCCCCAATCTTGGGCAGCATCGTGATTCAGTGGCACAATTACTTGGCAGTGCGTATGCCACTCGTCAATATAAGCTATGCTGATTTATGTTTGCAGATGAGGATAGTCGTCCGCACAGAATCCCTTATCACACAACTCGTGTTCAATCATTCTCTTCGTGTCCGGATCAAAGCTGAAACTACTCTCGACGATGGCGATGTTCTTAACGCTAAAATCGCTGTAGTGGATCTGCCGGAAGTGGCTCTGTTAGGAGCAGGTATCTCAGGCCCTAACATCGAAGATGCTGAGAATGTCTTTGACGAATCTCCGATGGTCTCCCCTGAGAATGGAATCACAAAACCCGAAGGTGTTATCGACTCTGAAAATTCCAAAGCTGGCGAGAATCTTGTAGGGAAGATCAATAATCTTTGCACCTCGGATCTCGGAAACATTTTCGGCGCGCGAGACTTCCTACTGCTATGTGAGTTGAAGTTTTCTGAAAGAGATCAAAGCTCTCACGCAATCACTAGTTCTCAAGTTTCCATTACAACTCGCACTCAGTGTCTGGCTACTATACAGCATACTTGGATGGAGCGCAATCGTCGGACTAGTGGTCATGGTTGCCTTGTTTCCTATTCCAGGTGGTGTGTCTAAGCTGATGCAAGGCGTTCAAGTCAATGCGATGAAAAAGGTAAACCGATCAGTGTTAAAGAGGGGTTCCGTCTGATGCTTACCGATGTTTACAGACTGACGCAAGAGTTCAAACTGTAACCGAAAGTAAGTGACATCCATGAGATTTGCGTCAACTACTGATCCTCGGGCCATCAGCCATGAACGTTCTCAGGATGGTTAAGCTCTTTGGATGGGAGAAGAAGATGAACGAAAGAATTTCAGAAAAACGAGAGGACGAGCTGCATTACATCTGGAAACAGCGGATTTTGGAGGTTTGCACCACCAACATCAAGTTCGTGGCACTTTCGCCATCTCATCTAACCTACCGCTGACCGTCTGCTCTAGCATGATCATTCCCGTTTCATGCATGATAGTCACCTACGCCACCTATGTGAGCCTTATTACCACTTCTATATAGTCTGAAAATGCTCAATTTCAACACTAGACGCTGGTCATGAAACAGGATTTGACCGCATCAAAAATCTTCGCTTCGATATCGGTCTTCGACATGCTGAAGGATCAATTCCATATAGTTTTTGGTCTCATTCCACGCTTGGTTCAAGGTAATTTGTTCTCGGAAGTTATGTCACAGTCGCTGACTTCTTGGGAAGGCAAAGTTTCAGTGGATCGGATCAATGACTTCCTTCAACATGTGAGTCGTGTTATTTCTGAGCATTCTACAACATCTGAATGAGGCCGTAGACGGACCTATTAGATTGTTACGCGGTCACGCCCATCACCACAACCTCTCCAAAGATTCAGGATCCTCACATTGACGTTGGCTTCCGCAATGCCACCTTCTCGTGGGGACTGAATTCCAGCTCTAATGTAACGAATCAGTTTTCATTGCGGATTCAAGGGCAGCTCGCGTTCAAGAAAGCTGCGATTAATGTCATCACTGGACGGTCGGGCTCAGGCAAAACATCGTTGTTAATGGCCTTACTTGGCGAGATGCACTACTTTCCAGCAGGCGCATATTCTGCAGTATGCCTTCCTCGGGAAAGGGGCGTTGCATTTGCTGCTCAAGAATCTTGGGTTCTCAATACTACTATCAAGGTGACTGAACAACTTTCAAAAGCTATTGATCTAATTCTCCCATGAAGAATAACATCATTTTTGGATCTGCTTGGGATGAAAATCGTTACCAAAATGGTGCAACTCCCATGTTTTATCGTCAGTAGATATCTTGCTCACAAGTTTTCCTTCTTTTCCAGTCATATATCAGTGTGGGTTGGAGCGTGACCTGGAATTGTTCCACGCTGGTGATAGCACAGAGGTTGGAGAGAAGGGATTGACTCTGAGTGGTGGACAAAAGGTGCGGGAAACTCCCCCTGACATGGCGCAGTAAGAACGATCTAATAAACAGGGCAGGCTCGTATCACGTTGGCGAGAGCTATATACTCATCAGCAGAAATACTTCTTCTCGATGATGTGAGCAAGAACAGCATTATGTCGAGGGGATATCACAAACGTTACATTCCAGATTTTTGCCGCTTTAGACGTTCATACGGCAAAGCACATTGTAGACAAATGTTTCTCGGGGAAACTTGTACATGGCCGCACCGTTATCCTCGTGGTTCGTTATATTCACGATTCCCCTGAATTTGGCTGGATTTTATCGATTACACCCAGACACACAACATACCTTTGATTACTCCGATTGCAAGTTTTGTCGTGACTCTAGGAGTAGACGGCAGTGTCCTGAACCAAGGGTCCCCTGCAGACGTTCTTGGTTCGCTAGCCCCGAATGTGATTGAACGCGGCCACGAGAAGCCAATAGACGGGGGTTCCAGTGGTGACGTAAATCGCGGCAAGCTAGTGATGCCAGAGGATATACAAGAGGGGCACGTTGGGTGGAAGGCCTTTCGGCTCTTCCTTGACAGTCTCGGCGGGAGTCGGCCCATCTTGTTTTGGATTGTTTTTGTGGGCGGAATGTTCTCTATGTATTTTCTCAACACTGTCCAGACGTGGTGGCTCGGATACTGGGCAAGCAAATACAGCCCAGGATCCACCCAAACGGTTCCTGCCGCATAGTAAGTTCTGATTCTGTCGTTTTCTAGGCGAGTTTACGAGGAGCTGACTATTTGCGAAATGTAGCTATTTGAGCGTTTATGCAGGCCTCGTTCTTCTCGCCCTGGTCATCACCTCAATTGCCGTACTTGTCTTCATGCTGGGATCTATACGTGCCTCGAGGATCATTCATTCTAAGTTGATTCAATCCGTTCTTGGAACGACACTGAGGTACGCAATATTTCCGCTTCGCTGGCGCTGGTGCTAAGATATTCTCCAGATGGCTTGATCAGACTCCTAGCAGCAGAGTGATCACACGATGCACTCAAGACATGCGAACGGGTAAGCTTCGCCCCCTCACTTCGATCCAATTTACATAAACTTTCATAGTTGACGACGACATCGCCCACGACTTTGCGGTGGTCCTTGAATTATCTCTGTCCATGATGATCAAGCTTATCGCTGTGATTGCGCTGACACCGTGCGTAGAAAACCACGTTCCACTTTATCTTGCATCTAACCGTTAGTATAAAGGATCTTTATCTTACCCAGCGCGGTCATTGCAGTCCTGGGCGTGGGGGTAGGTCACATATATATTCAAGCACAGCTACCATTCAAGCGCGAGATGAGCGTGTCAAAATCTCCTGTCTTGGCTCACTTTGGCGCAGCAATCGCGGGATTGGGTGAGCCAACCATCATCGCAACCACGAAGCTTGAACTCAACCCACATAGTGTCCGTCCGTGCATACGGGGCACAAGCAGCATTCAGCAACGATCTATTGGTTCGCATCAATCGATACACAAGAGCTGCCCGAACTTATTATAACTTGAACCGGTCAGTGTCGGTAGTAATGGCAGGCATTTTCCCGGAATGCTGATCATATTTCAGGTGGATTCGCATCCGCATTGACACAATCTGTGCTGTATTCACAGCATCTCTTGCCACATATCTTGTCTACGGCGGAAGCTCTGCCGCATCAGCCTCCGACACGGGCTTCTCTCTAAACATGACTGTTGGCTTTGCGTATACACTGCTCTGGTGGGTTGGATATTTGAATGCTCTCGAAGTTGAAGGTAAGCACGTGCTTGCGGTGTATGCAAGACTAACTCATACGATAACATATATACAGGCACTAGGTGAGGGAACGCCGTAAACTACATTGGGGTTTTGACTAATTTTTTGAAGTTTGGAACGCATACTGGAATACATCACCGTGGAGCAGGAGGCTCTGAAGCCGGAAGATTCAATACAGCCCCCAGCCTATTGGCCGGCAAGTGGCGATATCCGAGTCGAGAACTTGTCAGCGAAATATTCTCCTGAAGGGCCTTGGGTGCTCCGCAATATTTCATTCCACTTAAAACCTGGAGAACATATCGGCATTGGTAAGTATATTGCGTGTCAAATTTTCAGGGCAGATACTGATCTATCGTACCAGTCGGTCGCACCGGGAGCGGAAAGGTAGGAGGTTTCGTCTAGTTGCTTGCTAACAATATTGATAAAGTGGATTAGAGCTCCCTGGTGCTAGCTCTCTTGCGGTGCCTAATCACAGAAGGAGACGTGCGCTATGACGGCGTACTCACCAGCTCGCTGGCAGTCGAAAAGTTGCGGTCTTCGGTGACGGTCATCCCACAGATCGTACGTGACCCACAAGTTCCGCATCATCATGTGTTCTTAAGGGCACAATTACAGCCTGAGCTTCTGAAAGGCTCTGTCCGGGAGAATCTTGACCCTTTCAATGAGCACGACGATGCCACACTAAACGACTCCCTCCGTGCTGCAGGGCTCGTTGCGCTGCAAAGTGAGATGACTGAAGGAAAGGTCACATTAGACAGCCCTCTCGCGGATGGAGGAGGCAATCTTTCGGTTGGACAGCGTCAGATTTTAGCATTGGCCCGAGCCCTTGTACGAAACAACAAGGTTGTCATTTTGGATGAAGGTTGGATAAGATCTTCTTTTCCTTCCCAGAATCTAGAGCTTATGGCAATCTTTAAGCAACCTCTGCTATTGACTACAGAACCGACAGTATCATACAGCGGTCTCTGCGCACCGAGCTTGGCAGGGATGTTACTCTGATAACTGTGGCACATCGACTGCAAACAATCATGGATTCAGATAGAATCGTAAGCGGTTTCTGCTCTTTTCCATTTTGCACGCTGAACATTACGCGCCAATTCAGATCGTGCTTGATGCCGGGCAAATCGTCGAATTTGATAGCCCGAAGAAGCTCTTGGAGAAAAGTGGGAGTCTGTTCAGTAAGATGGTCCAGGAGAGCGATGACCGAGAGCTGTTGGTAGAAATGGCCCAAGAAAAGATATAAGGTAAAGGTAAATGCAGCAAGGACGTCGGCTGGCTGATACCACGAGTCGGACCGACAAGACAATCTAACAGATTTGAATTGTGCCTCAGAGTATGACCCCAGCGCCGCGTTTCACTGCCAAGCGCGGGAGCCTGACTGGCTTTGAAAGTCGGGAGTCACTTGACAGCTGTGATATGGGAATCTCCAAAGCCCATCCTGCATTGATAAAAGGCTCAGTGCGCAGCCAAGCTGATTTCTATGCTCTAATATCTCAGGAGCTCTGGTTGCCTCATTATCGTTCGCGCTGAGGTGAGTTGGCAAACTCTTGGCAGAGGCTCACCATCGGGCGCTCGGCACAGCCACTTCTTCGCGTGGGCGTTGTTTCACCGAGTCACCCGACGCTCTGCAGCGCTCTACGTCCTTTGCTTCCAACAGTCATCACGGTTCCGTGGCTCGTCCTCTCTTGATCCACCCCGGCGTACTAGCAAGTCGACGGATTTACTAAATGAATATCAAAATCGGAAGCCCACCATCTCCGTCACAACCAACCGCCTTATAGCCACGCCAATGCCATTAGTCTTCGATTAAGAAAACGTGAGCGTTTGCACAGGCCTGCGCAGGCAATGTGCGCGCGTGTGCCTTGGAATCGAAATGGTTAACTATACACGATAAGGGTCTATCAGAGACGACCCTCAGCTATTCCTCCCCTTTGCATCCACCCCTGCTGAAAGTCACCTCCAATGGACTCCATGCATGTCTTGACCTCTATTGTCGTGGCGGCTGCAATGCTCGTTGCCTACTTGGCAGCCACTGCAGCAAGAAAGCTCAAAACTCTCCCTCCAGGGCCTCCAGGGTGGCCCATCATTGGCAATCTCCTCGATTTGCCAAAAGAGTTCCAATGGCACAAGTACAAGGAGTGGTCGGAGCAATATGGTACGTTCAAGTTCCGATAGTCATCTACATCTTGATTCGACTTGCGCTGACCGTCTTTAGACTCTGACATCATACACCTCAAAGTCTTCGGCACTTCTATCATCGTGCTGAGCTCCTTGGAGTCCATAAGCACCTTGCTGGAAGGAAGAGCGTCGATCTATTCTGACAGGTTCACATGCCAATTCTTTTTGTGAAATACAAGCTCATCCACCTCTTTAGACCAAAGTCAACGATGGTCAATGAGCTGTGCGATCTTCCCGCCTTTTTTGGTGATTCTTCTCCGGCTAACACTCTCCAGGATGGGATATGACAGAGTTTTTGCATTCATTCCCTATGGCCCCCTATGGCGGTCGCATCGAAAAGCTTTCCATCAAGAATTCCAACCTCAGCATGCCTCTCGGCACCATCCAATCGAAGCCAAGGCAACCCACAATCTCCTTCGTCACCTTTTGACCAACCCTCAACAATGGTTTGAGCACGCACGGCAGTGAGTCTAAGCTGTCGTCAATGAGCGTGACTAAGCTAATTGTTTACCCAGCGAAGCTGGGTCTGCCATAATGAACATCGCGTACGGCTTGGAGGGCCATCCAGAAAACGATCACTTCATGCAGATTGCAGAGGAAGCAGTTTCGAGCATCGAAAAGGCCTCCATTCCTGGGACCTTTTTGGTTGACATCATCCCCCTGCTCAAGTACGTTCCTGCTTGGGCTCCAGGCGCGGGTTTCCAACGCCAAGCCGAAGCTTGGAAGACGACACTAGACGATCTGGTAAAATTGCCGTATGCAGCGCTGATGGAAGATACAGTAATGGCGTTTATCAGTCTTCGCGTGGATATGTTAGAGCTAATAAATGTTCTATAGGCAGCTGGCAATGCAAAGCCCTCCTTTGTCTCTCGTTCCTTGGCGGCGATGGATGCCACTGGAGATCTCAAAGAACAGGAAAGGATCATACGAGAGACTGCAGCCGTGATCTATGCAGGTATCTGTCATTCCGCACGTCCTCGGCTCATGGTATGCTGACTTGTATCTGCTACTCAGGTGGTTCTGACACAGTCTGTATTCATTTGAAACAATATGGCGGTCGCTATGCTCACTGAATAATATCTCTGCGATAGGTTCCATCTACCACAGGTATCTTCATGATGGCCGCTCTGCTCCACCCAGAGGTACAGGCCAAAGCTCACGCGGAGCTGGATTCCGTCCTCGGCAAGGGGCACCTGCCGACTTTTGCAGACCAGGAGTCGTTGCCGTACGTCATGGCGGTGGTGAAGGAGACCTTCCGCTGGGAGACCGTTTCGCCATTAGCTGTTCCGCGTCAAGTTCGACAAGATGACGAATACAAGGGTTACCATATCCCGAAGGGTTCTATTATTTTACAAAACTCGTGGTGAGTCTTTTCTCATTGGCCATAGTACTGCGCGTTGAAAGGCTGCAAAGGGCTGTATTCCACGACGAGTCCGTCTACCCAGACCATCTCGCATTCAAGCCGGAGAGGTTTCTCAAAGATGGACGACTTGATCCTACTGTACAGGATCCAGATGTCGTCTCATTCGGACATGGCCGACGTATCTGGTGCGTGATGCTTCGTTACACCTTATTAAGGCCTTATTCTTGATCCGGATTCTGAATTCCCATAAACAGCCCTGGAAAAACAATGGGCTTCGACTCGGTGTGGCTGAACGTAGCCTCGATTCTAGCAGCCTTCGATATTAAAAAAGTAGCAAAGCCAGACATCCATACCGTTGAGCCGAAACTCGTGTCTCTGGGCATTGCTTGGTAAGTCTACCTGTAAATCTCGGGTACAGAGCGATA
>JACXVL010000224.1:38780-103376 GCA_014898675.1 Athelia sp. TMB | reverse complement strand
AACGAAAAACAGATGGTCACGCTTTTCTGTTGTTATTCTCCGTGCGCGAAGAGCGCATACATCTGATGCCATTGACATAGGTCATACCAGCATTCGTAGGGGCATGTATTAGTGTACTATATTAAAATATTTCAATGATCTTCAAGCTTGCCACAGAAGCACAAAAGGCGAGGTTGACCTATAACGTTGAGCGTGGTTGTTATGCCATCGCAGTATCGCATATTGCCACGTGTATCTCTTTGTCTACTTTATGCCACTACAGTAATTGTTCTCCACCCATATATCCGACCGCCGAACGTCTTCTTCCCAATCATCACTTTCTCCAGCGCCCTGCACCCCTGGGTGTCTTTTGGCCATAGTCAGGTTATCAGAGTGTCAACCAGAACGAGAACGGGTACTACCACCTTTGCCCATTTGTAAGTGGGAAAACAACATATATCATTGGCGCCTTACTAAAGGCGATGTTGGGTCTAGAACGGTATTCTTATTGATCTGTTAGCAGCCGAAGTTGGACCTTAATCTCTCATCTAATCATGGAGACTCGAACATCTGCCTGGCCCGCCTCCCGACCTTTCATGCCCCTCGACATCCTTCTCCATATCTTCGAAATGGGCACGCTTCATTCATTGGATGTTGAAGACAGGATGGAATTTCCTCTCCTCGTGTCACAAGTCAACACAACCTGGCGTACTTTGGCCCTTAACAGTTCTCGGCTGTGGGCGAGCATCGTCTACAAAGGCTTCCCCAAGTTCGTTCTCACGCCAGTTATGCTTACGAAACAGAAGCTCAAAGTCAATCCGCATGGTCTCTTCTACTACCCCTTAATCGCTTTATTCCTGCAGCGCTCCCGCGCACAACCACTAGACATCCACATTGACATTCGGGATCCCCATCATGACTATACTGTCAGAGAGGTTGATGTCAGTGGTCTGGGTCACCCCATGGACACTCTATTGCATCTTCTCACCCCATATGCATTTCGATTGAGGGGTTTCCATTTCATCACGAACACCTGGATCGATGTCATCCAACTACTTCGTCACCACCTATACCATCTGCCCATGCCCTAACTGGAATCATTTGAACTGACGAGGGCACATATGAGCCAGTCATTTCTTGATCGCTTCGAACCACACGCTTTTCTTAGACGAGTGCCCTTTTGCGTCAAACCGCAGGGCGGTGCGGAAACGGCGGGCCTCTTCGGCCCAGTGGTGCAAAAGAAGTGGCCGAATGTAAAACACGTAGTTCTGAGCGGGACGGCAGTTCAATGGCGCTTATGGTGCCTTCCAAACCTCGAGAGTCTCACCCTCACTTTTCTCGCTCACGATGCTCGGCCATCATCCTCGGAGTTTCGTTCCATGTTGCAAAGCGTGGCCCATTCGCTAATCTACCTGGACCTTCAAGGCTCCACACCAGTTGACGACACAAACGAACTCCAAACTGAGCGCGAAAGATTAGATCCTATACAGCTACCCGCGCTGGGATCTCTTTGCTTAGGCTACGCAGAACCGGACCATCTCCACTGGATCATTCAGTCCATAAATACACCTTCTATTGTCTCACTGGAATTTCGCGATCTATGGGAGTGTTACAAAGACTTCTGCCAGGAAATAGAGCAATTCTCACAAGATAATATGCACGACACGATTAGGGACGCAAGCTCACTGTTCGGGATGATTATGGCGCACATGCCGTTCAATCTGCGCGGCCTCAGACATCTTACTCTACGCTACGTTAAGCTGCAGCCTTGCCTCATCGATTCACTGTCAGTTCCAGCCCTCGACGGTGTTGCCATCCCCCCGGAACGCTTTCTATCATCCCTTCCGGTTCTGCACACCCTCACTCTCGAAAAAACCGACTTTGAACAAGTGGCAATTTCTATATTCCACAACCCTGAGCGCGTGACAAAACATGCGCTCAAGGTTTTCAACGTGGACTCGTGCTATCCATGGAGGGTTGGTTATGTCAACCCTGGGAGAGAACAAGTGGCGAGGGAGACATACGAAGGTATGAACTTTCCCGCGTCGTCGATAGAAATGTTACCGGGTGAATTACACACCTCACAGGGTGATATGATATCCTAAAGTGATGCGAAGTCTCAAGTCGATAATGCCCATTATGATGAGTTTACGCGTCCCTTTTCATTCATAATAATTCAAGATACATCATAGCAATTGCGATTGAGCGGAAACCAACCCCCCCCTCGTTTTCTTCTTCTTCTCCGATCCTGACAGGGACGACCTGAGCCAAATTAGAATAGCCAGGTTTTTAAATCGTTGATTGCAAGTTCGTGGCATAGGTGAAGCGCAAGTTAATGGGTAGATCAATGTGAAAGGGGGGCTGAACGAGCGGTGGGCTTGTGGAAACGACAGAAAGCCGCCGTCCCTGATGTCCAGATCACAAAGAAACTATCACCATCACGAGAATCTAGAATGCGCGCAGCTTGGACTGAGATTCCATTTGGGGCGCCGCTGTAGCTTCAAGCGGATGCAGAAGCATGTGGTATGCCTCGGTGCCGCTGATCGCGATGTTGGCAATTTCCGGTGATTGTGGCGGCCTGCCAAGGCCTGCCAACAGGCTGAAGGGCTGGATTTGCTTCCGACATATGTGTGCAATTCAACCATTCGCGCGATCATGTCTTCAACCCTGTGATGCTGGGAGGTAATCCGGATGTGAGCACTGTGACATCCTGTTTGTGTATTCCTGGAATGCCAAGTAGATCGGCAGAAGTGCCGGCGGCTGCGAAGCCATCATCAATAGGTTAGAGGCTGCATCAACCAAATATGCAGACCCCGATTATTACGGTGACTTCAGAGCGAGAGAAAGATGCCAGGTAACAGTCTAGTAGATAAAAGCGAGCCAAATGATTCATTTCTCCAGAACCAACTTCCTAACATTAGTTGTATCTATGCGTAAAGATTGAATGGGTGATTGGCACTACAGCAATTAGCTCGGTTCTCGGTCCGTTCCGCAGCAAAGCGGAAACTGAGGATCCAGCAAAACGAGGTTCCTTGTAACCTCTTGAACTGGCAACCGGCTCACTGCATGTTTGGTTTTCCCTAGCGACACTGGATACAGGTCAATCTTTACCAGGAGAAACCTCATTTGATAATTCGGCTGCCGATGTAGATTACCCCAATTGCTTTGTATTGTATGCTCTATCTAGTGTTTGTACCCCCTACATACTTTTAACGCGACAATAATCTTCTCAATAACAATTTTCAGGGTCTGTGCGTACATTGCAGATCAACGACCATCGTGCATCTGGTTGAACGGCTCCGGGTGGTCACGCGAGATGATCTCCGGACGGACGGACACAGGTGCGCGCCACCCGAGTGCCACCCGGCACCCGCTCGATTCGTATTTATCTCTTCACGCACTGAAGGCTCCTCGCCAGCTTTCATCTACTTGTGGTCTTGTGAGAATTTCGAAATTGTTGGTGGACGCCCTCCCTATGCCCCGGCCCACAACATGTGCCCTTGATCGGGCGATGCTCAAATACCACCAGAAAGAAATGATATTGGCGATGGACATCCGTCTCACCTTTTTTCTGCATCTATCTCCTAACACAGGATTTGGGTTTCGAGATTTGGATCTTGCGAGACCACGAGACAATAAGCATCAAATGGCAGTGGTGCTCCGGGAGGTGGAATGCTGAGAACTTGGAGCAATTGAATAGCAAAGAAGCGATGTAGCTCACTTTACCGAGATCCATCTCGACTACTTGCTCGGTAGATCCTAGGATAAAATCAGACGTTGACCACCCTGACAGGCCACGCTTTGTTCATGATGCTTCAGACGATTCGGTGTAGAAAAAGTTCGAACCACTTCGGAGCGTATAGCCCGTTTTGGGGTCAGCATTGCCGCCGGTACCTAACGTGGACATCAATTCCTGGTCTCCTGACTGCCTTCGCTAAACTCCTGTCCCAAGCGCCATATGCACCATATGATCTCTCTTACTTGGCCTGGTCACTTTCAGATATCCAACCAACCAGTTTGCAGTATAAAGTTCACAGAAAACATTGAACCAATGGCACCCCCAGTTAAGAATCTGCTCTCAGCGCTTCATCATGGGTAAAGATGTAAGTGCTTGCCCACATTTCGAAGCTTGCTTTACCAACTTATGCGACAATGATAGTACAACGCTCGCATTGCATCGAATCCCTACATCGTAGGCGGTTTTGCCTGTATTGGCGGTGGCCTGTTCGGTTTGGACATTTCGTCTATGTCTGGAGTGCTCGCTGTACGTCTGCATATCTCGCTCTCTTACCAGTGCTCATGCAATCTTCCTCTAGAATGAATACTACTTGAAGACCTTCCACAACCCTGGATACAATGGACAAGGCATCATCACCGCTTGCATGCCTGGTGGCTCATTTTTCGGTTCTCTGGCTGTCATGGCCCTTGGGGATCGATTTGGCCGCAAGAAAATCATCATCGCTGCAGGTATGATTTGGGTCATCGGCTCCATCCTACAAGCCGCTTCTGTTGTGAGTGTTTTGTCCACATATGTCCAGCACATGACCAACATCATGTCCAGAACCGTGCCATGCTTCTGATTGGTCGTGTTATCTCTGGCTTCTCTGTCGGTCTCTCCTCCGCCATCGTCCCCGTCTACCAATCCGAAATCACCGCCCCCGCCATCCGTGGTCGCATCGTCTCCCTCCAACAATGGTCCATCACATGGGGTATCCTTATCCAGTACTTCATTCAATTCGGCTGCTCGTACATCGCAGGCGTCGCGTCCTTCCGCATCCCATGGGCGCTGCAGATGATCCCCGCCATCGTCCTTTCGCTAGGCATGATGTTCTTCCCCGAGTCGCCGAGGTGGCTGATGGACCACGGCCGCGAGGAGGAGGCGCTCGAGATCCTCGCGGACCTCCACGGCGGCGGCGACCAGAATAACGAGCTCGTGGTGCTGGAGTACGAAGAGATCAAGGCGCAGGTGCACTTTGAGAAGCAGGAAGGTGCCAAGTCTTACCTCGACCTCCTCAAACCCGGTATCTTCCGCCGCGTTGGCCTCGGCATGGCTATCCAGATGTGGTCGCAGCTGTCTGGGATGAACGTCATGATGTTCGTCTCTTCCCTACGTATCTTGAATCGCTAACTGATCGCATTGCAGGTACTACATTGTCTACGTCTTCCAGGGCGCCGGCCTCACCGGTACCCGCGGTAACCTCATCGCCGACTCCGTCCAATACGTCCTTAACGTCGCCTTCACCGTCCCGGCCATCATCTACATCGACCGCTGGGGCCGTCGCCCTATGCTGCTCATTGGCACCTTCTTCATGGGCTTCTGGCTCTGCCTCGTCGGCGGGCTCCAGGGCGGCTACGGCGCGTGGGGCGAGGTCAACGGCAGCCGCGTGTGGGTTATCAGCGGCCACTCGGGCATCACCAACGGGATCATCGTCTGCTCGTACTTCTTCGTGTGCTCCTTTGCGATCACGATGGGCCCCGTGTCGTGGACGTACCCCGCGGAGATCTTCCCGATGAAGGTGCGCTCCAAGGCGGTCTCGATCGCAACCGCGTCGAACTGGGCGTTCAACTTCGCGCTCGCGTGGGCGGTGCCCCCCGGCCTCGGCTCCATCGCATGGAAGACATACTTCATCTTCGCGGCGTTCAACTTTGCCGCATGCGTGCATGTGTTCTTCTGCTTCCCCGAGACCGCGGGCAGGACGCTCGAGGAGGTCGAGGATGTGTTCGCGCAAGGCCATACCTTCAGCGCCTGGAAGGTCAAGCGTGATGTTGGGAAGAAGACTGTCGAAGAGGTCGTGCGCCAGAACAAGGAGAAGGGCATCACCGAGAAAGATGCCGATTCCAAGTCTGAGGACTAAGCGGCGCGCTCCCCGCTCGCCCACTCTACTTCCTCTTACTCTTCTTCTGTTGGGCCTTGGTTGAATTGTAACATAAGTTTATGAAGTCACGAATGTTATACCTACATCTACGATAACGATGTTATGAAAAACAACAACACACTTTACCTTTAGATGTCAGAGATTCTCCACGATGACTCCCATTCACTGTTCCATCATTACCAGAATTCCTTGATTATCAACATCTCTCAATACACGGCGAATGGGTTACAATATTAATGATACAGTACAGTGCGTGGATTTATTCTCCCTCTCTAGCCTTCTCATACAGCAGTATATCCTCCCTGACCCTGCTGCTGCGAATATGCAGTATTGCCCGAGGCTGGTCCCTGCTGGGATGGCACTCCTGTGTAATTGGATGCACCAGTCCCAGCAGCCACGTTGGTGTTGGCGTTGGCGTTGCCAAACCCTGCGGATGTCGTATTCGTATTAGGCACGCTGTTGGCATTCTGGGCGACCCCCCGCGGGCCCGTTCCTGTCCCAACCCCACTGAACGTTCCATTCCCAACAACTCCTGTCCCCGTTGCGTCTCCCACTGGCGGTGCAGTGCCTCTCATGTTCGCCATCCCCTGATCGACCTCTGCGCGCCCAGTGGTAGCGACGTTGTCAGCGCCAGTGTTGTCTCCTGAGACTGTGTCGACTGCGCCGAGGACAGTGCCGCGGATGTTCTCGCCAATGCCGTGCGTTACTTGGATTGCGCCTCTTTGAACAAAACCAAACATCAGACCATACATGAAGTATATGAAAAAGACACTTACTTGATCTTGTTGCCGAAACCACTTCCAGCTCCAGTTCCAGCGGTGTTGCTCGTAGACATTATGTTCAACTTTCAAGGGTTATGTATGATTATAGGTTCGAAATTGGTTGCGATGCGTAATGGTGGGGAATGTTCAAAATGATTCTGCATATTGAGCTCTTATATATACCCCACGAGACGAGATGACGCAGATCATGGAGAAATGATATTTTTTGGAGAAAGCGCAGAACTGATGACGTCAAAAAGGTTGCCGGTGCCTCTAGGCATGTCACTGTCAATCCTCCAACTGACAGAAACTGTAACACCTGGCTTCCAGACTTTCCAGAGTTTATGGTGACCTGCAGCTGCTAGCTAACTCACTTGGATTTTATTATCACCTCTGTAGAAGAGCTAGATATTGGCGCGCTTCCTTTAAAAATATTTATTGCCTCAAGACGAGATTTTCAGGGTCGAGATAGTTGCTGACCGCGGCTGCGCCATCGCTCTAACCTGCATGCCTATAGTGCAAAACCTGCTCGGCAAGGCAAGGTCTGTAATCCAGAAATTCAATCATAGTCCCTGCGTTGCGATAATCTGAGCGTTGGTCGACATGGAGGACAAAGCAGTACACAACATGATGCGGTATGCAATCATGCAGTTCCATTTCGGAGTCGTGAAAAAGTCTGTTTTATTGCTGAAAAAAGGCTCTATGTGAAGGCTTGATGACTGCGCTCAAAAAATTTCCCCGGGCATACACGCGGTGCGGAGACAGTGACAGACTTTCGCAACGCAGTGATTCGGAAAGACCTCCCGCGAGAATTCCCAGGTCACCGTCAGGCAGCCAGGCCTGTGACATTTGGACTGTATCGCACTAGCGTGCAGAATGGAGCTAAGTCATACATGATATATGATATCCGCTTGGTTGTCAAACGAATGAATGTCGATGTAACCTGAGCTAAGAGCAGAGACATGGGCAGCGGCACTATCGTGCATGAGCAACACAAACATGGCTTGCTCACGAGCGCCTGAAAACAGCGCTCGTCGGTATCTCGACATAGTCGGAAGACAGGTGACCGAGCGCTGTTGATGCTGTACTATGTGTATGAGTCGTCCCTTTTCGGCGCGGCAGGATCCTGAGAAATGCCGAGCAAGCCAAAATGGAGGACCTTGGATGGTGCCCCCTTGTCTTGCAGATACGGCAGCGAGCTCATTGTTTTCCCAAGTGCGCAGCATTGAAGTCCTCACGCGAGCAGAGGTCGCAGAGCAAGGAGAAATCTGAAATTGAAAATATCAGGGGCCGTGCTGTATTCAGCGCATTTGTCACCGAGCCTGAGCACAGCTTCAATGTCTTGGATGATTTGGCCAGGCTCTCAGCGCGACAGATCTGAGAATAGAGGGTCCTCTCTTCCTCCTTCCCCTCTGCATCTCAAAGTGGTGTCTGCTTACTAGCCCTGCACAAGTAGCAAAAAGTCGAGGTATTTTGCCTCCCATGGTTGCCAGTGATTACCCTCTAATGTGTTGGCCGTTCCTCAGCCTAAGCTATTGGCGCGTCTCGTATTACCAGATAAACTATCCAAGGTCAATGGCGGATGCGCAAAGTGAAGTAGCGATACCGGTTCCTCCACCGCGAAGGAGAGGACGATCGTCCCAATCTCCGTCTGGGTGTGTTTCGATCGAATGACTCCGCAAACCCGATCACTAACGTGGTCCTCGCAGCCATCCTCCAGCGTGAGCCCCTCTGTACCAGCTTTGCTCACAACAATGAGCTGATGTTAACCTATGCAGACCGACCTCCCCACCCCCGTTTTACGACCCCCATGGCTCTGGGACAGTGGGCATATCCTCCGCCGCGGGCTCGCGCCCACGCACCATGAAGGACCCCGTGCGCACGCCGAGGTCCCGCTCCCATTCCCAAGGCCAGACCGCAAGCGCCCCGACAACTGTGCCCAGCGGGTCCGCGACCACTGCAGCGCCCCAATATCGCGAGAAGGGACAACCTGAAGCCTCAGCCCAGTATCGTGAGAAAGGCGCGCCTGGCCATGGGACGAGAGAGTGCGCGCCCCCTTCCTGTCAGTGCATCACTATACTGACCATTGATACAGACGTCGCAGAGTGCCGGGGCATCAGGAGTACGAGATCATCATCAACCGTGCGCCGCCTCAGCAGCAGCAGCGCCAACCCCGCTCGCAACCCCCAGTGTCATTCCCAACTTTCGTCAACCAAGGCACAGGGGGCCTCTCCAGCGCCCCGATTCTAGTGCAAAGTCAGCACAGGGAGCGCCACCACCACTCTTCCCACCACCACTCTTCAAATCAACATTCAAACCAACACTCCTCGAACCACCACTCCCCGAACCACCACTCCTCGAGCCACCATCACGAACACCGCACGCACCACCACCGGAGCCGCACCTCGAGCCAGCAGCCGCCCGCGACGGATGACCGCGCACACGAGCACAGATCGCGCTCGCGTCATCGCACGCACAGCGGCAATGCCCCACCACCGCCCCAATACTATCAGCAGCAGCAGCAGCAACAGTACCAGCAGCAGCCACAGCAAGGCGAGCAGGGACACCGCCGCCCACGCACCACATCCGCGTCGCGCTACATGGACCACATGCCGCACGCGCAGCACTCTCCGCTCCCCTCGACCGCGCTGCTTCCCCAGCCCGCGCAGCGGGAGCCGCCACCGATGTACCCGACGCAGCCCTCATACGTGGAGCCGCCCTCGGAGCCGCGGCGCATGCGGCGGCAGACGCTGCCCGGCGGGCAGGTGCTCGACCAGACGTACCAGTACTCGAACTGCACGGGGCGCAAGCGCGCACTGTTCGTGGGGATCAACTACCGCGGGCAGCCGAACGAGCTGCAGGGCTGCGTGAACGACGTGAAGAACATGTGCAAGTTCATGATGAGTGCGTGCGCTTCCTGCTTTCCACCCCGCTGCTTTCGTGAACTCGACTGATGATGGAACGTGTTTGCAGATCGCTACGGGTTTAAGCAGGACAATATCGTGCTCCTCACCGACGACTCGGAACACCCGCGGCAGCAGCCGACGAAGAAGAACATCATCGACGGGATGCGCTGGCTCGTGCGCGGCGCGAAGGCGGATGACTCACTCTTCTTCCACTGTACGTTGTTCGCTGCATCTTCAGTTCTGCTCATTCCTGACGCGAGCAGACTCGGGACATGGAGGCCAGACGCGAGATCTGGACGGGGACGAGATCGATGGCTACGACGAGGTGATCTTCCCGGTCGACTATCTTACAGCTGGGCACATTGTGGACGACGTGAGTCTTCAGTTTATTGGCTCTGCTGAACGTCCTGATGATGACTGGGTGTAGGACATGAACAAGATACTGGTGAGACGCTTACCCCGCGCGTGCCGCTTAACGGCAAGTCTTCAGTTCATGAGAAGTATGCTTCGCCTAACAAATTCATCTTCAGGCGGTGTTTGATGTGAGTTCGAGACGAGCCTTGAAGACCTTCCAAATCTGACCAAAGTGTAGTCTTGTCATTCTGGCACGGCACTTGGTATGTGCGACCCCCGTTCTTCTTGCCTTCTCTTACTCATACGATCATTCTAGATTTAGACTATTTGGTACATTTCTCGCTGCATTCGAACTAGAGCGCGTCTGAGCTTTGACGATCTTCTAGTATCACTCAAACGGGCGTCTGAGGGGTCACCAAGTCACTGCCAAAGCCCGGGCTAGTAAAGCCACAGAGGGCGATGTCGTGCGTCCGTCATCCCAAAACCCTGCGGGCAGACACCTGACTTGATGCTCAGATATCCTTTTGCGCGTGCAAAGACGACCAGACGAGCGCGGATACCACCGAGAACGGGGTTGCCGTCGGCGCGATGAGCTATGTGCGTTCCCTCCTGCTGTTTGGGTAAACGGACGCTGATGTTAGACCTTTGTAGGCGTTCATGCTTTCCCTTCGTGCGTTATCATGATTTGTTGTTGTGGGATAGCCGCTGACGCCTGCCGCGCTTAGACCGCACCCCAGACCAGTCGTACAGAGAACTGCTGAAGAGCATCAGGGATATCCTGAGCAAGAAGTATAGCCAGAAATGCCAGTTGTCGAGTTCTCATCCAATTGTGAGTCTGCCGCATAGCGTATAAAGCCATCTCGCACTCACTGTGTCCTCAGGACATCAACTTTCATTTTAAAATGTGATGTTGTACGCGATACACTGTTTCCACGCTTCAGACCTCTTGTTTATTGCTCGATTATCACTGATGTATGCTGTACTTGTTGTAGACCAAATGGAACGGGACACTTACTCCACATTTCCTCTTCTGATTAATAGTGTAAAGACCACAGATTGTATAGATACCCTCACTTGTCCCAACCGAAATGCACCTTCGGCAGCAAACATATGGTGTACGACCCCCCAACCCCAAGTGGCCTAGATTCGAGCACGGAGCTTCGATTGCTGGAAGTTGCGAGCACAAGGAGTGGCCATACAGTTTTCGGGTGTGCCTTCCAACTCGCGGCGTTGCTTTTGAGCCATTCGGTACCTGCGCGAAATCTCACTAGATTTTTCCGACACCTGGAAGAACGCACAAGACCCGTGCCGTCTCATATGATGTGAGAGACATCCCGCATTGTCCCGCGTTGTAAAGGTGATAGCATAAGCTCTACGAGCTGCTCTTTGGTGTCGACGGAGGCGGTATGTATGAGCATTCGAAATGCAGCAAAGAAATAGCCGCCAGACAATGTCTCGGATGGCCAAAGGACGAATGCAACATTTGCAAAATCTGGGGACGCGTTACTTTCAAGATAAGATCAGAAGAAAGTGGGCTATGTTTGTGAGCCTGTGTGGGCAATGCCAGCCACACGCTGATCGTCTGAACCGAGCGAGGTTAGTTGGCCCCTCTCGCAGTCACCGCCTTATATCAACTACCAAAGTCAATGGACTCAGATTGGAGTATATTGTGAATAGGTTCAATCGCAAGGAGGATGCACAGGTGTGAATTTGTGACATCATACACATCAACGCAAGTACATACCAATGTTTCAACGTTTGAACCCAACTCTACGGACTCGCCCACTTACATAAATGCCTAGGGTCGTGTCATAAGCACATACGTATAATCTTGTTTCACTGGACGAGTCCCACTGGCGGCGATTCCCCAAGGGTCCGGCAGTGTTGCCCATTGAACAGTGTCAGCTCCCTCACGCTGAAGCCACTCCTTCACCACGAGATCATCCGCATCTTCCTCCAATGGCGCGAAGTATTCTTTGATGACAAACTTCGAGATGAATATGACACCGAATTGCATGCTCCTGCGAGGCCAGTCAATCCCTGCCGCCTTGATGTTTGGTATGTCGGCTGGTTTGTTGTCGCACAACCAGTTATTGATAAAGCGCCCGTAGTGCCCAGTTTTGGGAACGCCACCCTCGCCGAGGGGCATGTCCAAGTTCTTCGCCAATTCGCGCAATACTGGCAATGCAACCCAGTAGCCACCCAAGATCATCATCTTATGCTATCCGACTATCAGTACGGCCACATAGTTGACATGGATAAACTGCTCACCGGGAGTGATGTATGAATACGCTTGATGTTGGTATTGTCGATAGGTAGTTTATGGCAGTCTCAGCGATGTTCGTGTTACTGGCAGAAAGCTGATAATGAACGTGCAGTTAAATATCGTAAAGAATTACCGAGTTGGGCATTCCCGGATCCGAAGCCCGTTCCGGCCATTGTGCTTTTCGGCCTATTGTCTCGATCTATTGCTACCCTTTCCCTGTCCTGTTTCCCTGTCCCTTCTTGTTCCATTGTCTCTTTTGTGGGGATATACGAAAAGCGGCACAGTGTGACTGTGCCGCCTTGTGACTGTGCCGCTTTTCGTCGGTCCCCGGGTCATGGGGGACATAAGAAAAGTGGCACAATCGCGATGAAAAGCGGCACATCAGAAACAATGTTAATCAATATTTTTCCCCAGTCAAAAATAGGCTCGGGGGGGGGCAACTTGGAGGCGTTTCGGTCGGGCACGCCAAAGACTAGTTTTTTTTTCTTTCTATAACATATCCCACTACCCTAACCCCCAACTCTAACCGCCGCCTCGCAAGCTCGGCGGAGGGGCTATGCACGTAAGGCTGCATCATGTGATAAAACCTCTATGACCTGCTGTCACGGTGTGCCGTGGGGACGGCGCAGTGTGATGGCGCAGTGTGCCGCTTTTCGTTGGTCCCCTCTTTTGTTCGATCACCATTCTTTGCCGTCGACTCAACATATCTCTCAGGGGACCGACGAAAAGCGGCACAGTCACACTGTGCCGCTTTTCGTATGAGTCCCCCATCACCTCGATGAATGCCTGCCTGCCTTCTCAATAATCCCGAAACTGTTATAAGAGCGGCGAGCCTGGAGTAGCTCAGTATTGTTATCTGCTCTTACTTTGGTAAATATCATTCCCGACGCGATTAACTTCTCTGGAAGAACGCTAAAACTCATAGCCGCCGTAACAGATATCTGGGCTCTAGAGCTATTTCAATACTCAATACGAGGAAGATTCTTGAAACAACCGGTATGTCTTTCTTTGCGTCCAATTCAAAGATCCAACTTACTGATGTTGTCTAACCCAGATCACATGGCAAACCCTGTTCGACTACCTGGGTGGCTTCAAACTCGCCTTAGCGAAGTTTTCCGGAACCCCATTCACTACGAAGCATCGCATTACGGTCCTATCAATGCATTGCTATCCACATACTTTCCGCCTGATAGAAATTTTCTCGTCAAACCCCAAGCTCGTCTTCGCCGGGAGGATGATCCTTCAGTTGCTACTCGGCAATCCACCGATTCATATGGTCAAGCCGTTGGGACCCATAACGATGATCGTTTACCTGATTTTTTAGTTTGCTTGGGGAGTGCTCTGTTGCACGCGGATATTCCGTTGCTCCTCTTCGAAGTGAAACTTCAACACATCACTGAAGCCGAGTGTGCAGAGCAACTCGACGGTTACAGCCTTTGGGCACGACAGTATTTGCAACAGCGTGTCGCAAACGTTGGCCAGGGGGGACGCCCATTATGGGCCCTGGTGATGCATGGCTCAGAGTGCACCATGCATTATTTCGCGGATGCTAATTTGAAGCACGTCCAGATAACATATTCGAAAGTCATGGATGACTACTTTCTTATGGTGATGGAAAGCATTCGCAACGGAACACCTCCTCCTCCTGTCATGCCAGGGACCAATTTGCCGAGTTGACAATGTGACCAGTAGGAATGCGGATGAAGGCTATATGTGTAAATGCATTTGGATACCATCAAGTCATATATCTGATGTGGAAATAGAACCTGAAAGTAAAATGTCTATGGGCTCAATTCAGAGGCTCGGCAATTTCGTTAGACTGTGTCAGTCCGAGCGAGCAAGGCACCAAGCCTTGAGGGATAATCTGTCAAAGCCAATTCTATGAAGACTTGTTGTGGACCTGCCGTCTCTATAATACTCCACTCTTTCAACACGCTCGGTCTAACACACATATAATCAATTATTGCCCAGGCGTGCGAGGAAAGCGTAGAACATACCTCAGCATAACGGCATACGTTCCCGACACCCCGCCTAAGCCCCAACAGCAACGGCGCCTTCCTGGACCTCAGCCTTCTCGCGATGCGCCGTAATCCAAGTCTACAAACCATCAGCGTCTCGTCCAAGAGCAGACTAACGCAGGACACTCACTTCGTCAGTAACTTTCTAGAGCTTGATCTGGTGAAGAGCGCGAAGGCCAGCCCGACGCCGCCGAAGGGGATAAGCACCAACCAGATCACATATCGACTCTGCGAACGCGGTGCGTACTTCCGAGCGCAGGGTATCGCTAGAGATGTGTGAGTGATAATGAACTAGCGAATAGAGCACGGAAAGACACGCACAGAGCGCCGATGCTCGGGATAGAGCTGTACGCGCTGGCCAAGCCTCCAGGAAGTTGAATGATGTACTCGGCTGGCATTTGCTTCGCGAGCGTGTTTGTAAGCGCTGTTGATCCTGCAAATCGTGTCAGTGTCATCGAAACCAGAAAGTCAAAAGAAACTGCAGACATACCGACAGTGATCCCAAGCACGCTCCCAAAGTTGCGCTCGAAGAGCGGAAGCTGCGCAAGTACGGGGAATGCAGTCACCGCACAGAGGAGGCCGATCCCTGCAGACTAGGGAATGAGGCTGAGTGATGTGATGATCAGCGTTCGTGTATACACGGATGCGAAGAACTTACAACGCGACCTGTGTCGCCTTACTTGGGCCTACTTCGACGAGGGCGAGGAGGTCGAGGCCGGGTGTTATGAGGAATGGGGTTGTGTCATTGTACGAAGTAGACGAGGAAGGTAAAGAAGAATAGAGGATATTAGGGTTGAACAAAAGACGATGGACATTGAAGAAGATGGGAAATCAGGGAGTGAAGTACGATAGGAAAGCTACCCCATGCGATGATGTTTTGTCGTTTGTACACCTGTGTCGCACTGATAGTCCCCTGAAAAAGTGATCAATCGCGGATTGATTATTGATGTGCCACCGCGAGAGGGCATCTAAAATGGTTATGGTGGATCATTGAGTTTGGGTTCGCCATCTTCGTCTACGGCGAGGCTGTTTCGTCGGCGAACAGATCGTCACTGACATTTTGACCAGGAACTCATTTCTGCTTAGAATCAGTTACAGTAGCGCCCGGGAAGTGCTGAGCGCACCTGGGTGACACTGGAACAACCCCTCAAAGAGATATATAGCTGCCTGCGGCCTGCGCTCCACGTTTCTTGTCTCCTGCGAACCCGCCAGCAACCCGCTCACATGTGCGTGCACAGGCGTTTGACTCGGGAAGAGTCAAATGCCTGAACAGACTCGCATGCTCCTCCGCCCGCTGCCGTTATCCCCGAGGGATGCTTCTATTCAAGATTCTGGATATGAAATACAGATGAGATTTGCGCTTTAGTGCTGGAACTCAACTGGGCTATCCGAGACAATAATCGCAGGCGTTGTGTAACAGGGCTTTGGCACTGATACCCTGGACTAGGCTACAGATGCAATTCCGTTACAAGGAGTGCTCTGGACAGCATGCAGCGATTTCAGAATGTCTTCTTCTATGACCTTCTCCGAGGGGTGTCCGGAACTGACACAGGGATGTGACGACCCTCCCGTTTTACGTATGTTTGCCATTTGATGAGGTACGGGAGACCAAAGCAGAACGAGATAGAAGAAATGTGTTATGAGATATATCTTGCATCGCCAACCGAGGAAATCCAAATGCGAAGTAGCCAGTCCAAGTAGTAGTCGTCCTCGTTTCTGCTGGTAGTTCCAGGCCTTTCGCCGAATTGCGGTGATAATACACGCCATCAGTGGCGCTGATGTAGGTGGTTGTTTGCACATATTTACTACTCATTTCGGTTTCGTTTCAATTCAGTTTTCGATACGATCAAGCGCGCTCAAATCGCGACTGCCAGGCCCAGGGGTACCCGAGCTTTGCCTAAGCTTTATCTATGTAAGGCCCATCTTCTGCTGGAACCGCTTACCGCTTTGCAAGTGCAACTCCTGACTTTCTGACCAGCCATTGAATGTCGACAGGCCGTTGAACCTGATGATCGCTATCGAAACTGGTTTGCCTCACTGATCTGATACCTCTCGAACATGATCGCGTGACATGCACAATTGGGCATGCCCAGCTCTCGAGTCATTTTGGCCCTCAAGGATCAATTGATCATGCATGCACGTTTCAAAATAAATTAACGTTGACCATCACTGTCAGTATGTAAGCCGTACGATTTCACCCACTATACACGCCGTCCATACCCCCCTGTTTACGACCACGACCACGATACACAGAGGACACGCAGTATGCAAAGGAGTGCGGACTGAGCTTCCAATGCAACCCTCGCTGCTCACACCTGTTATCGCCCGAGACTCCCAGGCCGCCAGCTACCTCAACGTTGCTCTCCTCGCAGTGAGTGCCCAGCACTGGCATTGATCAACCTCGGTACCTTGAAACTGACGGGCCTTGGTCAAGGTTGTTGCATGGGACTGGGTGATAACTTCGGGGAAGGACCAACGCCTAGTAGCACGCTGCGGGTTCAGCCTGTCCGCGCTTGCATATTTCACGTCGCGGTATGCATTGGTATCCGTCATGTTGCTCAAATTCTCAATTTGTCGCAGTACAGGGACTCTGGCATTTTGCATCACGGTTCTCGTCCTGCACGGTAGGTTTTTTACCATCAGAAAAGCTCATTTCTTACCGTATTTAAATACAGTTGCTTCCATTGGTGATTGCGCATCGCTTGCCATTTTCGAAGCAATCGCAGCTATTTTTGGAACCAGTGCGACTTCTTTCCTCTTCTTCATCCGCGTGCGCGCCGTCTATGAGAACTCCCGCATAGTCACTATATTCTTTGGCTTACTCTGGCTGGCCGTCCCGGGAGTCAGCATTCTCTTCTTATTCTCGTCAACGACATCGGTACGTCAAGCGGCTTTGCCTAGTCCGAGCTTTCCTAATGCTGAATCTGCAATGTAGAACATTCCTGGAACGAAGAATTGCACGATAAGCCACACGAAACCGTGGGCGATGGCAGTGTTGTGGGTCAAAGCTGCGTTTGACACGACCGTGTTCATCGCCGTGACCGCTCGCCTCATATCCAACTCTTCGGCAAAGCAAGTGCCCAGACCATCCATTTGGTCGCGTTTGCGAGGCGGAGGGCTTCCTCAGTTCTCTTCTGACATTTTACAAGACGGTCAACTATTCTACTTGTGAGTATGAACACCACCCCTTCCTCATAGCCACGACTGAATCACGTATGCGCAGCGCGACTATTGGGGTGACGCTCCTAGGCGTCTGCGGGCCACTATTGCCCATCAATAGTATTCTTCGCTTCTCGATGGTAGAGCCCGCAATCGCCGTCGAATGTACGATGGCATGCAGGGTCTTTCGGGCGCTGGTTCTGAGACCGGGGAGCATCGCTGTGTGTCCTGAGACGGGCGGATCACTGGCTATGACGACATTCGCAGTACCTCAAGACCCAGCAGAAATGTCGCATGTCTAGCCAGCAGGAGGTCGATTTGCCTCGCCGTCTTCGGCTTATGTCCTTTTCAGTCAAACCTCATGGCATTAACTTTCGAGCAATGTGCTCTGCGGCTTATCTGGCCTGGTACTTGGCATCCTTACTTACTGCCAAAGAAAGACTCGCCAATACGCTCTTATCAGGGCATGTGGTTAGGCCATGAGATGGCCCTTCTGGGGAGGTTGATTCGTGTAGTACAGCGGGGATGCCATTGAATCGAGTGATCTTCCCATCTCACAAGCGCTATGACCTTGAGAGCACAAATGTATCGAGCTATAGCCAGTTCGACATCCATTTCTTGTCATATCTGAATGGAGTGTTTTGTCCAACCTCGGCGTAATCCTGCAATGTTTTGGGAGAGCAGCGTAGCGCTAGTGGCTATCAACTTTCTCGACATAAACTCGTTTCTTTTTCTCATGCAGAGTTATCCTCATATCCACACAAGTTAGCCGTCCCGTCACCTGTTGATTGGATAGCTTGGCGAAACAAGGCTAGCATGGCGAGTTGGGCCCGGTATTGCGAGAGCCAGCTTAGCGGTAAAGGCCAAATTATCTACTTTGCCAGTAGCAAACAGCGAATTATCAATGCCGGCCCAATCTACCAAGTTTAGTTCAAAACGTTTCTACGATTTCCGTTATGCCCTGCAGTGAAATGTTTATGGGCGATAAAGTAGCTTCGCGGGGCTGGCAGCAATGAGACAGTCTTATCGTTGAGACACGTAGCTTAGCTATTTAAGGGTTCTAGTTCAGGTATGTCAAGAAAAAATACGTTGAGCCACGAAGCGACAGGAAGGGATGTTGTAAATGTGTAAGTAATAAATCTCTGCGTCGTCTCCGGATCACTCTTCAGTTAATGTGGATGTACTCCAGGCCGAACTGGTATCCCGTGGATTCGGTGCCGACGGTAATCGCAGGTGCAGCCGCAGTGCCGGGCTTGAAGTAGTACTTGTCACCCGAAGAACCCTTGGGATGGCCAAGCAGCGTGAGGTTGAAGCTAACTTCCTCGTAGGGGACATTATCCACGACCGTCTTAAGCTGGAAGTACTGCGCCTCCTGGCCCGCATCGTCATTGTAACGGCACTCCGCATTCACAAAGAATGTGTGGCCACCGACTGTGGTCTTGGTGACACAGGTCTTTTGGTTGTTCGGCATGATGTGGCCGAAGAAGCTCTTGACACCACTGCTCGTGGATGAGCCTGGGTATCCCATGTAAGTCGACGAGCAAATGCGGCTATCGAATCCAACACACATGTTAGAGCTGTGGATGCATTTTGATTTTGAATCACCTACAATTGGAAGTCATCGTCGGCGAATGCATCTCCGGCGAATGCCCCCAGGTTCTGCAGGACTTGCGAGTCGGTAGAAGGGACGGTTGAGCTGCCGGCGGCTTTAAGCGCGTCGGAGAGCATGTAAGTCGAGTTGAATCCAGGAAGGGCTTGGGTGTTTCCTTTGGTGAGGAAAAGGTAAGACGCATCATTCTGATAACCCGTGCAGTTGATTTGGGGCCCAACGGTGGCCGCAGCGGCACGAGCGTTGGCGGGGGCGGCACTGGCACCCGAAAGGATGGCGAGTCCGGCAGTGACGGTAGAGAGCGTGGTAGCGATAAACATAATGTTATGCGGAAGACGAGAAGACGAATAGGTCGTGGGCGGTGCGAAAAATGATGGATCGTGTCCAGCATCATAGAGGCTTTTATGCACATTCGGAGAATGTACCTCGCTATTCTGAGCTGCCGCCTCGGAGCACATCACGGCGAGCGGATGACCTATGGCCGTGCCTGTGCGCGATTATGGCAACGAGATGGCAGAAATCGGTGACCTGAGACCGCCAGTAGCAGAAGCGGAGATATCCACCCGCCATTTGGTGGGTGAGAAGTGATCAACGGCTTAGCAACGCCTGCGACATATGATGCATGTCGCACTAATTGGCCAGAGAGAGATGCAACGAACATCGATCTACATACCCAAGCCGGCCGATGTCAACAGCGCTAGCATAGCCTGCCCAGTTCCAGAGAGTGAGAGGTGTAGTAGAAGCGATATTCAATATCGCAGTTTTATCGCAGTTTCTAATGCTGGATGACTGTTGCTTCAAATCAGACCTTACGTAATTTATCGAACCTTCTAAGAATACTGGAAATATGAGTGAGGCGAACCTGTACGAATCGTCCCCAGAAGCAATTGTCGCTAAATCCACGGATACTTATTACGATGACTTTGGTTGATGAGTCAACGACGAATCAGGTTTGTCTTGACCCACGCGGCGAGATGCAACCGCGCGGCATGCACATAAACGCGCGTACTGCATGATTTGAGCTTCGTCAAGGAAGGGGGACAGCCAAGGGACAATGCTGTTGATGGTGCTTGAGTCTAAGTATCACGGATGCCGTCCCCGAATGGATCAGATTACTAGGTATGGTCAATTTTGCGGCAGGGATGTTACGTGGCGACCGAATCAAAAGTTGACGGTTGCAGCAGGCAAGCATGCAGATTGGCAAAGTGTATTATATTGTACATTCATGTAATCTTCACCGTCTATGGGATCATGGAGTCAGCGATTGAGTCGGAAGCCAAATCAGTCCTAACGCACCTTCGCGTAGAGGGAATCTACGACCTTGCCAATCTGCTCCAGAGTGTCGATAGCAGCACCGTACGTATTCTGAGAGGTACATCAGAACCCAATAAAAGTCGTTAGGCAACCATGGATGGACTCACGTCAGCTTCAGGTTGGTCGAATACCAGCAGGCACCCTCGCCCTTGATCCAGAACACCATGGAAGACTTTGTCGAGGATCATCTGTGACAATCTGAAGCAGGATTGAATCAGGAGCAGCTCGGAAGGACGGGGCATAATGACACGTACTTTGCCTCAACATCTTGTCTTCCCTGACCAACTTGCTGTGCGACGAATTCGATCTCGACTACTGAATAAGGTTCCACAATGCGCAGAAGATTCTGTTCGAGGAGAGTGTCGTATAACGCAGCAAGATGCGATCGTATCGTAGGATCAGAAGAAAGCTCTAGGGGCTATTGTGGGTATGCGCTTTAAAGTCTAGAGGAAAGGTACTCACCCTCCTTGTAGTCCCGTAATGCCTTTTCAAAGTCAGAGAGATTCCGGTTCTGATGCGCCCGCGCGATAGCCCGCATGCTCTCTACTTCCCGCATTTGCGCGTACTTTACCACCAGCTTGATAGACAGCAGACTGGTCACGTCTTCAGGCTGGAAGCACTATCAAAATCCATTCCGACCAGCTATATGAAGGGGAGGAGCTTACGAGGTTGAGCATGACTTTACAGAGCAGCATGTACTTCAGGGCTTCCAGCGCGCCCGGGTCGTCCTGGGAACTAAGATTCTCGAATGTCTCAAAGAAGTAGGAGTATCCGGTGGTGTAGTCCTTGTCTTCTGCGTGGAGGACACCAGACTGGAGGTCGAGTTGGGCTTGTAGGTGGGGAGGGCAGTATATTGAGTTAGCCGCCGTTCGTGCGGAAGTCAAGGCCGCCTAATAGAACTGTTAGATATTGTCTGGCCAATGGAGAAAGAACGCACTGACCTTCGACTTAGAGAGGTTTCCGATCCCTCGGTATACTCGGCTCTCAAGTAGGTGGACTTCGGTTAATATCATCTTGTCGTCGAGACGCTTCAACTCAGTGAGCAGTGTGTCGATCAGGGCGAGAGCAGGCTTATATTTCTGCGACTCAAGTTGTCTAAAGATGACCGAATTTCAATGTATGTGCCAGGGCGAGCGAGGGGCTACTCACAAGGATACGAGGCGAGTCTCTAAACTGTGCTTGAGGAATATCCGCTTCTCTTTCTTTGCCCATTCGATGTTGTCCACTAGGACATCCATTTGTATTTGCTGCGAATTGGGAATTGGTATGAAGAAGTCAAGGAGAGTTCGGACTAAAAGTGTTGTGTTAGAGCCGATCTACAATCCTTCAAGGCGACGAGAGCGTACTGAGTTTGGCGGTTTTTGCTTTCGCAGTGGAGGACATGAATGCCCGAGACAATGTAATGACATCGGCAAGGCCCTTGGCATTCCTGGCGATCCAAGCAAGATCAGCTTTAGCCCCCAAGCGATACTTAAGAGACGCACTTCGTATCACGGTAGAGCTCGCCCAATTTCACCAGAGCAGTTTCCTGATCTCTCAGAGATTGTGCTTTCGCCCCTGTTTGAGGCGCATCTGCATTTGTTGATTCTGAATCATGAAATAAGCCACTGGCAAGCAGGTGCGCAACATGACCACGGACCTGCAGTAGAGGATAGGATCTGCTTGTACAGCTGTTCTGCACGAGCGGGGTTTGTTTTCGCGTTCTTCTCCGCTTCCACGAGTGCTTTCTCAGTAGGCGAAGGCATGTCTAGATTCGATGATCGTAATGGGGCCTTGAGCTCGTTGAAGGGAACGATGAGCGCTGAGTGCAATGGGTTACGCGTCCATCGGATTTCGGATCAGCTTCCGGTCAACGCGCGTAACGTCCCCCAGGTTTGCCGCAGCTAAACCTCGACATTCGCCGGTAAAGTTCTCAAACGACGGAGCAAATATGATTTCATATGAGAAAAAACTAGGCAAACGTTCTGCCTATGAATTTAGTATCATCGCGACGGTGGGGGAGCGCCAGAGTCAGTCAATAATATACGCATTTGTCAGTCGATATTATGATCCACCACAAGTAAATACAAAATGACATGCGTACGGACTAAATCATGGAATTTGTTTTCAAAGATAAAGCACAAATTTATCGCCAGCATTCTTCACTTGCGGAGAACGTGAGGTACTATCAGGTGAGATCTAACCAACGCTTTCCATAGCTGCCTCCACGAAATTGGATTTCCCTGCCACAAATCAGATCGTCCGTCAAACGCTCATGTAAAATAAACTCACCTCATCTCTCTGCATAATGCAGAAACTGCCCTCTGTTCCGCGGTACGCAAAGCGCTCTATTTCAACCCAGCCTTTGAACATAACTTTTCGCTGGTCGTATCCACCGACTCGCAGGCGCAGTGCACCACCTTCCATAGCTTCTCCCAATTTGCATTTGACGCCCAGCTCCTCCAATGTGGCTTTAGCCAGAGGCATGAGGGCACTGGGAGGGATGCTAGCATAGAAGCGCGTCAGATGAGGTGTGTAGCGTCGTCCTGACTGAGTTTGTGACTATTTAAGGATGGTCAGTACCAGGACAGACAATAAAAGAGGCGACACCTACGAATAGTAACAGTGACTGCGTAAACTGTGACTGATGAGTGCCGGAAAGCATGACTTCGTCACCATCGTCATCCGTGTCCATAGCCCTGAATCATGTTAGTAAAATACAACTACAATATACACGGCTGCCATACGAGTCTCCTGTCTCGACGGGAGCTGCATAGCCGAGGTCTCCATTAGCGCGCAGCGAAGCAGTGAGCTTGTCGGCTAATTCTTGTACACCTTGATTAGCCAATTGACTGGGCCTAATGACAGCCTGATGTCAATAACAAGTCACCCTTTAAAGAACATACCGACCGTATACACCAAGGGTGCTCATAGACGTCCGCTAGTGTCATGCGCTGAGCAGGGTCAATGGTTAGTAACCCTCGTATTAATGCTAAATGGTCTCTTGAATCAACCGAGGATATAAATTGGCCGTAGTCACTCACAAAGAGCCAATGGATCAATGCGAGACCATGGAAGTTCTTTGAATATCTCGCCTGAGCGATATCTGCAGAACTCCGGGCTCTGCTTGGTGGGCTCATCCCATGGAGTATCTGCAGATACTATGTGAGTTGGGATGACAGTCACAATATAAAATGACACATACTTCCTGCTAGCAGAGTATACAAAATCACGCCAACCCCCCAAACGTCTATTGGTGCAGCCTCATATGCTGCATCTGTATTCAACTAGGACAGTTGACGTCAGGATGCCACAATAGCGTGCCTCGAATCTCACCTCGGGTGCCACGTAGGGCAAGCTGCCACATCTTTCCGTCAAACTTCGCTTCTTGCCGGTTTCCTTCAGCATAAATACAGCTGAGAGACCAAAATCGGATATCTTTAGAGTACCTGCGGCATCAAGCAGTAGATTCTCTGGCTTGAGGTCGCGATGACAGACACCTTGTTCATGGATGTAGTTCTAAAGCAAAATATCGCAGTCTGACTCGTAGAATCGGATATGACCCATTGACATACCATTCCATTTACTAGCTGTCCGAAATAGTAATGCGCGATCTCATCGCCAACGCCAACATCCGGAGCTGTAACGATCCGTAAATCCCTTCAAGTACCGTTTCAAGAGAGGAAAGTATTGTAATGCACCAATTTTGTCGAAGAGATCACCTCCAGCAGCGAATTCCAGAAGCATGTAGAAACCGGGAGCATATGGGCTCTTCTGACGCGGATCAACAACGACAGCACAAAGAAATTCGAGCACATTAGCATGCTTTAGGGCAGAGTGCACGCGCATCTCCTTATCAATCGTCTTCTTGTCCTTGTCCGGCATCTCGGGAGGGTAGGCTACGAGTTTACACGCTGCCACTCGATGATCCTGTACATGAACGGCGCGAAATACGCTATATTTGTTTTGTCAAATGTCAAATTTGATCATTGATTCATGAAAGATGGCTGACACAGAGAAGCCGCCTCCCCCAACTTGTTGGATGAGCTCAAACCCTGAACGAGGCGTAAGCAGAAGTGAGTGGCATTTACTTGTCTTACTTGTCAGAAGCACTAACCATTGACTTTGGGATATCTTCTCGAGCTCATCTTCGATGATTCGCCCACAGGACAAACAAACCCAAGAAATCGGTCGTGGTGGGAGGATGAGAAACAGCGAGAACGCATCCGAATCATATTATGTGTGCGGCGCGTTGTCACGCCTCGTGCTCTGTGACAGCGTGACATCGGGCCGGCTAGCGCGCCTGCAAGCGCGAGCCACAGGCGGGGATGTATAAGGAAGAGACGTAAAATTGCGCCAGGCAGCGATCTCAACTTAAAATTCTGCAGTAACATTTTGATCTGAAGGTCATCTGTTGACTGTCTTTGCGTTTACGTGTTCTGGCGCGCTCAACAGATTGGCCACCACAGCCGCACTGTCTTGGCTTCTCTGCATCCTATCGTACAGGACCTGTACTGATCGCGTTGCATCGGCAAGCATCATTTCTTCAGTAGGAATAATTGGAGGCACATCGGATCCAGTAGGCACCGGAATGACTGGAAGTGCGCCGACACCCGTTTGGCGGAGTAGGTCATACAGCAGAGGGATATTCTGCTTTAAAGTAGCAATATCCACTGGTAAACTGTTCAGCCTCATGAGAACCTATACAATAGATGTGATTCAAACCGACTTTCTGTCTGCGAAGGTGAATGCCCTTGATGATAAGCACTCTTCCTGTCCTACCCATCAGCCAACTCCCATCGATCGAAGACGAGAACGACTCACATTCCGTTTAGGGCACTTCTAGCTAGTCCGTTAACTCTCGCGACATGCTGTTGCGCTAATTGAATATTTTGCTTGAACGCTTCAGGTGAGTTTGGGTCGAGAGATTGGTCGGCAAGTGATTGGGGGAGGAATGTAGCTTGATTTGGGTGTGGGAAGGCACTGGTGTAATTGCTCTGCAAAGAAGGAGGAGTGAAGACAGATAGTGGAGTGGCCGCTGAAGCTGCAGGATATGAGGCAGGCGATGATGGCAGCATGGTTGGATAGCGGTGGTTTCAACTTGATTTCAAACGAGCGACTCGGAAGAACTGAGACGAAAACACATGTAAACACCTCGGTGGCGTTTGCCACATCATCTAAATGACAAGCGCCTATGGATCAAAAATACAATTTTTTACTTCTCAAGCCACTGCTCTAGCATCCAGCCTGTGCAAACGTGACCTGCGATGTATGGATCCGGATTCTCATACTGCGAGGTGCGGATGAACCCTTGCTTCTCGTAGTACCTATTGCTTGCGATGCATTCAACCGCTCACGGAGAAGCATGAAGGCTTACCTTAGTAGAGAGTCATCTCCACCCCTCCAACAATCCAATCGCAACAGCTTCGCTCCTTCTTGCCTAGCCTTACTCCGCGCGAATTCAATGAGCCCAGATCCGACTCCTTTAGCCTCTTTCCCAAGAGCTTTATCTGCAACGAGCATGCGGATATATATCTCTGGTACGGCCATTGCAACAGACTGAGCCGGAGCATACGATGGTGCATCGCTGCTCAAGACGATCGCGCCAGCTGGGACGGTACCTTCACCGCCAGGAGCGGGGACATCCGCAATCCATGCGATCCCAGAGGCTAGCTTTGGAGAGCCCTCAACAAAGTCCTTTATCGTTTTACGGAAGTACTCTTGCTCCGAAAACGGCTTCGAACCCCATTGCGCCTCGCTGCCAATTGATGCCAACCACGGGAGGGAGTTGTCAAAACAAGTGATTATGGAGTTGGTATCGGCAACGCTAGTGGCGCGCCTGACCGAGATGGAGGTCATTTCTTCTCTTCGTGGATGCGGCACTGAGGAAGATCAGCGCTACGACGGAGCTTCTTTACCTGGTTTTTATCCACTGACATTGCTAGCGAATTCAGTCACTCGGGATTCATCAAAGTTTAAGTCCGGTTCAGTATCATTTGAAATGGCTCGCAGTCACATCAAGTTATCCTCTTCGAAATCCACTCTTCTAGTACCCAGCCTGTCCAAAAATGACCTGGACGGTATGTGTCCGGATTTTCAAATTCCACCTTGCGGACAAAACCTTGCTTCTCGTAATACCTGGGGCCGAGAATTAGCTCACGGTAGCAGATTAGCAGAATCGTGAAGCTCTACTTCATTAGAGAATCATCCCCACCCCTCCAACAATCCACTCGAATCAGTTCCATGCCATCTTCCTTTGCCCTATTCCGCGCGAACTCGATCAGCTTGGATCCGACTCCTTTAGCCACCTTCCCAAGAGTTTGATCGGTGATGAGAATCCGAATGTATATTTCTGGCACGGGTACCGCAACGGACTGGCTTGGAGCATACGATGGCGCATCACTGCTCAAGACGATCGCGCCCGCTGGAACGGTACCTTCACCGCCAGGAGTGGGGACATCCGCAATCCATGCGATCCCAGTGGCTAGCTTTGGAGATTCCTCGACAAAGCCCTTCACCTCTTTACAGAAGTATTCTTTCTCGGAGAATGGCTCTGACCCCCATTGCGCTCCTTTGCCGATTGATGCCAACCACGGAAGAGCATTGTCAAAGCAATCAATGATAAACTTGGTATCGGCCGCGCTTGTGGCGCGCCTAATTGAGATAGAGGCCATGTTTTCTCTTCGTGGAGGCAGCACTGAGGAAGATCAAGAGATCGCGATGCAACTTCTGTGCTTGGTTTTATCTGCTTGCATTGCTAGTGCATTCAGTCTAAGATCCGCTCACTATGATTGGAGATGACAAGCGGCGATCAGTCGGAGTTATCTACCTCGCAAGCCACTCCTCTAGCACCCAGCCCGTCCACATTTGACCAGGAACATGTTTATCCGGGCATTGGAAATCTCCCACACGGACAAACCCTTGCTTCTCATAGTATCTGGTGGTAAAATTCGATTCAATTCTGGAGATCAAACAGAAAGCTGAGCTCTACCTTAACAAAGAATCAGCTCCGCCTTTCCAGCAGTCTACTCGTAAGAGCTCTGCGCCTTCCTGCTTCGCTTTATTTCGCGCGAAATCGATCAACTTGGATCCAACACCCTTGGCGATTTCACCAAGCGCTTGATCGGTAATAAGAATGCGGATGTATATCTCTGGGACAGGAACGACGGCGGACTGGCTTGGTGCATAGGACGGTGGATTCTTGCTCAAGACAATGGCTCCAGCCGAGACGGCGCCCTCATCGTTAGTAGATGGGATATCAGCGATCCAAGCCATCCCATCGACTATTCCAGCAGACCCCTCGACAAGCTCTTTGATTTCTTGGCAAAATTTCGGTCTCTCAGAGAAAGGCTCTGCACCCCACTGAGCCCCACTGCCGATTGATGCCAACCAAGGAAGAGCGCTATCAAACGAAGAGATAATAAACTTAGTGTCGGCAGCGCTTGTGGCGTGTCTGATAGAGACGGAAGGCATCTGGCTGCCAGTGCACCAAAGAACGATAAAGAGGCTATGTAATCCATGTGGATGACTTTTATATACCTTTATTGATGGCGAATGAGTCACGAGCGGATTGCCCACCTGAAGCACTGATTCACGCCATATAATATAAGCGTGCGAAACCCAAAACGCAAATTCTCGGGCTGCAGTGAGCACAAGCACCACGGACAGGTCGGCGTCTCTAAATGTCCAACGACAATACACTAGAGTGTCATGTCGCGCCTCCTCGCGAACCCATCCCGCCAGCAAAACCAAACCGACAAATTAATTGCAAGAATACTAAGCTGCGCCACCCATTGCTGTACACTGCCGCACCGCCGCGGCACGTAATCAAAAGTCCAAAACAAGATAAGTTAGAGCCAAAGCAGCTCCCCCCAGTAGACGGGAAATCAAAACGCAAAACATATACATATCTTAAGCATGTGCACTTGTTAGAATCATCACACACATGTAGCAGCAGAAGTTGGCTCACGACATAATAAGATAACTGGGACACCAGTGCTACATCAAGAAATGCAAACTCGTGTCCTGCCGAGCCTCTCAGTCAGTGTCTCCATCACGGGATGAGAACAGGACTTACGACGGGATGCGAGCTCGACAGCTGCGAGCGCTGCTTGTATTTGTTTTTCAACTCTTGCCTGCACGTTCATCAGCCCTAGGGTCCCAGTATGGGGACAGAGGCACGTACCGCACGTTCTTCAGCAGCTCCGAGTAAGTCTGATGCGGGTCCTTCTTCAACGCCTTCAACAGGCCCTGTATCGTGCGTCAGCTCGTGCTTCGCCCAACATGTAATGTTTCAAATTCAAGAGAAAGATGAAACCCTAAACGAACTGGGGAGGAACGGCGAAAGGGAAAGCAAAGAGAACAGAAGATCGCTGAAAACACGCACATAGCTCATCGCCCCCACCGCCTGTCCGCCCTCCTCCGTGTCCGCGCTCGTCCCGCTGTCCTTGCAAGCGCAGAAGCTGATCACGTCTGCGGGTGTCTGCTTCTCCTTGCGCGCCTTTGGAGACACCTGATGTGAACGCCACAGGCGCCCATTCGAATGATAGATGTAGTCTAGGTCTACGCGCGGTTAGAGAGATACATGAGTGTTGGGGTGGGAGACATACCTAGTGCGGTGCCGGAGTGACAGGAGTCGAATACGGCCTGTATATAGGTTAGGTCATGTCGCGGGAGGGTTGAAGGGTCCTTACAGTTAGTCGGCATCCTCTTGGTAAAGGCTTCACCAGACGAGAGTGAAGTTCCTGCATACGAAAAGGTTAGATGGCCATGTGCGAGAAATGGGACGCAGAGGTTACGCACGTCATCCACAATCTCCCCTTTCTTCTTGTAGTCCACTGGGAAGATGACCTCGTCGTACCCATCAATCTCGTCCCCATCCAGATCTTTCGTCAGTCCTCCATGCCCCGAGTCTGTGTGAGACCACTGTCAGCTGAGTACCACAGAAGGAGCTAGCAGTACGCACAGTGAAAGAACAGTGAGTCATGACACTTGGCGCCCTTCACAAGCCAGTCCATCGCGTCCTCCATGTTCTTCTTCGTTGGTACCTGCCGCGCGTGCGGCGAGTCGTCCGTGAGCAGGCACACGTTCTCCGCGCGGAAACCATATGTCTTCATGATGAACCGCGCCATGTTCTTCGCGTCGTTCACGCACCCGTGCAACTCGTTCTCCTGGCCCGTGTAGTTGATCCCGATGCACAGCGCGCGCTTGGTGCCTGTGCACTTGCTTACGGTGAAGAACTGGCGGATGTGGTCGATGTGGTTCGCGATGCCTTTCTCGTTCGCTGCGCCGCGTGCGCGGTCCACGCGGCGGTGATCCTGTGGGGCGGGCAGGTCACGTTGCCGCCGGTCCTGCACCTGCCGAGGTGGGTGGCTCTGGCGGTGGTGGCTCCGCGGCTCGCTCTGGCGGTGATGACTCTGCGGCGGAGTTTGGTGGTAGTGGCTTTCTGGAGGGGAGTCGTCCATCGCACGCTGTGCAACCTCGTCACCTGGATACCCGTCGTCCTCACCTGTATCGATGTGCTTCTCCTGCCGCGCGTGCGCGTGCTCGTGCTCTGGCGGATGCCATCCGCCATTCTCGTGCCCTCCCGCGTGCCATCCACCATCCCCGCCCCCATCGTGCCACGATGCACCCGGCTCTGGCTCCGGATCCAGCGCGCGCGTATGCGGCTCGGGCGACGCTGACGGCGAAGGCGTGATCGCGCGACGCTTCGCCTTCGACTTCGAGCGCCAGCCCGACTTCACCTTGCCCTTCTTCGGCGGCGGCGGATCCGCAGGGGGCGCCTGGGCTTGAACGTACTCGCGTGCCTTCTCACGCACGAACTGCTCGCCCTGCTGGATCGCGTAGTCCTCCGCCTTCTCCTTCAGGCCGCCCTTCGCCTTCGACTTCGACTTGCCGCCCCGGCGGCTCTTGCTGAACTTTGCGCCTATGGTGACTGCTGGGAGCGGGGAGTCGTATATCCAGGTTCAAGAGTTTTCGAGCAGATCACAGAGATTTCGAAAAGCAGGGCAGGAGATGAAGCAAAGATCGACAGAGAAATGTACAGCCGTGCTTATTCAGGGGGTTGGTATAAATGGACCGTGGGAACGCCGGAGCAGATTGGGGGCTGCATCTGCCAAGATAGATACCCTTTCTTCCTCACCCCGCAAATGCTCGTTTAGCAAGGCATCTAAGTAGCTCACAAATGAGATAAATGGGGAACCATCGATTTAAATCTGGATGGCTGGCGACGAACTCGATGCGCTTACTGGGTTAGATTGGCTTGGGCCGGCCACTTGTCAACATGAACGGCCATGCGCAGCAGGCGTCAGGACCCCATAAACAGAAGAACCGTGGATGGCCCGAAACGTAGACCGCTGCCCAGATGCCCTGGTTCTGCCATCTCAGCACTGTCGCTGGCCAACTCGTGTCAGCATCGGATTCGGAACTACGATGAATGATCACGCGGAATCATGCATCGAACCAGCAACCAGCATATAGCACGATCTGGTGGGGAATATGCGGCGCGGGGAGTAGAATTCGAAGATTTTTGTTCCATGTGCTGGGAGAAGGAGGAATGAGTCACTGCCGGAGGTGATCATGCTATTTGCAGGGAGATATGGCGGCGCCACCAGTTGGTACGTGAGAGTGTCGACGTCATATATCCCCTCTATCCGTAAACTAAAGTGACATTTATGCTTCACGGTTTTCTCGACCACTGCGCCTCATTCGTGGCCGAAGCTCTCCAGGTTGCGCAGATCATTCAATGGGCCGACCTGGCCCCACTGCTCACACGGTTCAAACTGATTACCCAGGATATTTTCTGGAAGTCAGACCGAAGAAAGGACCTTTGGCCGCAAGGAGGTATGGCGGCGCCACCACCTCGTAAGGATCGCCTATGTCCATTCTCCAGGTTGTGCAGATTGCTTATCACAGGGTCCGACCTGGTTCTCACTGCGGCGTCAGCCCATATATTTCACACTTGTTCACCAGGATCGTATCCAGACTTCAGACTGCTGGTAGTCAATACCGGAATCGCGGTTTATATTTTCGAAAGATTCTAGCTATGATAATGAAGGCTCCGCTGAAACTCGCCGCTTGCCCAATCCGGTGTCTATCCGGTCACTTTCCAACACGTCGGCATAGATAAAGGACCAATGAAAATATACCCGCTAGTTATGAGATATCATATTCTCAGCAGGAGAAAACAGGCTATCGTTTTACTTGACAAGTTATTTCGGTATGTCATACCACACATCCTGATGTACGTTCCACCTCCCTACAGTGTAATTTCAATATTTCCCTTCCCCAGAGCTTACCTGCGTGTGTCCAAAGAAGTTCGCCTAGAATCATCTCGGCCTGGGATCTTGGCGGCAAATAGATCCCCACACTCGACCGTATCAAGAAACGCAGCAGCATTTTGGCCCTCTTGGCCAGCCGGCTACTTGCAAAGGCCGCATGCGCAGCTAAGAGCCCACGATCAACGTTGCCTCAGAAATGGAGAGCCCCTCGCTGTCGCACCTAAGCGCGCGAAGTTATCGGACGAGAGTCACGCGACACAGCTGACTCGGGCACGAAAGCCGCAGAGGTGGTAATGTGGCATGGAGTTACCTGTGCATGCACTAGTTGTCTCCCGGAAAATGCGCTGGTAGTGCTGTGGAAAGACCTTTCTCAACGCACGCGCCTAGCCTCGTGAAGGCCCTCGCAGCATTGACAGCATTGAAGCTCGATGTGTGAGGGAACCAGTCCACTGGTACCGAGTTTGTGTGCTGTGCAGTCACCTAATGAACCTGTGGCCGTGCAACATATGTTTCCACTGTGTCGTTTCTGCTAATCGAAGTTCCGACTCCCGGGGCATGGAGGACGCTGGCCTGCCCTGTTCACAGATGTTGGTACCCGGTACTCGGCACCCTATTCCTGATTGAGACTGCGCCGTGTTATTGATTCTAAATCCTATCCGTCTGATGAAGGCCCTGCGACATAGAAGGGCGTGGCAAGTACGGATCAATGGTCTGCAGAATAAGGGGAGGGAGAAAGAATGTGTATAACAAACAGGGTGAGAAGGCGTTACTAATTAGACACGAGAGTGCCACGCGTCTGAATCACAATCATAACATTTGAATGCGTGTCACCTCGAGGCTCGCTTTTAAATTGGCACGTCGATCACCTCCAAGCTAAACCTTATTTCATTTATTTCAACTGCTTCACAGACAGTCCGCAGATTGGCTGCCTAGATGCAGACAACATCGCACTGGGCACCTAGGCCTCAGGCTTCACTTCTTGACGGGCGAGCTCACCGCCGGCTCAATAAATACTCGCAGGCCCATCAAATGGGCATCCCTCTAACGCCACCATTTGTGGGCTGCTCATAAGTGCGCCTGGCGAATTCTCGAAGGGACTCGGCCATGGGCAAGTTCAAAGCTTGGTTGGTCAGTCATATCTTGTTGTTCTAAGTTTACGCTAAACACGAAACCCTATCGGTCCCCTCAGACAGAAACGCGTGTTAGATGAGTCTGATGCCTCGGCGGTGTGGTTTTGTTAGCGTCGACTATCAGAGACTCATGTTAGTCACATGCACGAGACTCGGACACTAGGATAAATATAGTGGGAGAAGCGCCATATTGGAGGGGCCGTCAAATCGTCACAGATAGGAATTTGGAATGCAGGGCGACACGGGGGTACTCTGACGCCACCAAATACGGTACATATGTGCCAACCAGCGTTGTCAAAGTCAAATGTGAGAGTCCCACGCACCGTCATGTTGGGCCTGGACGTTCAAGCTTCAAGGGCGCTCTTGAGGATGCCGTCATTATCAGCGTACACGGCCTATGATACAATTGAGAAGGATCAGACTCCTGCAGATCGTGCATCTAAGATGCCGTCCAAGCTAATTAACGGCTATTAACGGTGAACCATGCCGTGACGGGCGCCTCACGACTTGAAACTTTCGATCACTTTGTCTCCTGCGGCGATACTCCCACTGCCAGTCTCATGATCAGGCTCGCGCCTCGCCCAATTGCATTTTACGTTCATTCTACGCTCCGGCAGCTGACTGCGAATCTCAGAAATGGTAATCTTGACGTCCTCCAAGGCCGCCCCCCCTGACCCATCCGCCCTATTGTGCGTCGGCACCACGCACGGCCCTGCCGCATGTCTTGGAAGGAAATGCCTTATAAACGGATGTTCGAACACACAAAGTCTCATTATTAACACCCCCTGAACGCCCCAAACTCCTCACTGCTATGTCTTTAGACCCCCCAGCTCCGCGTGCTTGGTGGAAGTCAGCAGTTGTCTATGAGGTCTACCCAAGCTCGTTCTGCGATACGACCGGCGCCGGGCACGGAGACTTGAACGGTATTGCGTCCAAGCTCGACTACTTGAAAGATTTGGGCGTGGACGTGATATGGTTGACGCCAGTATACACAAGCCCCATGGCGGACATGGGGTACGATATGTGAGTCTGCGTGGAGATATGAGAGGATGAAAGCTTACTGACGCGGTTGAATTATAGTGCAGATTACACGAACATCAACGCGCGTTATGGGACGCTCGAAGACTGGGATAGGCTCCTCAAAAGTTGCCATGACCGCGGAATGAAGCTCATGATGGACCTTGTTGTGAATCACACGTCTGACCAGGTACGCTTTCTTCATTTATCTGGATCCTTTCACTTGAAATCGATGGTCTAATTAAATTATTTAGCACGCGTGGTTCAAAGAGTCCCGAGATGGTGGCAAAGACATTACAGTGAACCCGAAGCGCGACTGGTACATATGGCGACCCCCGTCGTACGACGCGGACGGTAATCGGTGCCCGCCGAACAACTGGAAATCGGTATTCCAAGGTACTCATTCTCCTCTCACGTTTCTTTCTTTGTCCTTGTTCGCGATTTCTATTTGCTAACTGGGAACGCACAGGCTCCGCCTGGACATATGACCCCGGCTCAGAAGAGTACTATTTGCACTTGTTCGCATCTGAACAGCCGGATCTCAACTGGGAGAACGAAGAAATGCGGGAAGCGGTGTGGGGCGTCATGGAGTTCTGGATTGCCAGGGGGTGTGATGGGTTCAGGGTCTGTAGTTCTCTTCTTGATGTAACAGGATCTGCTGACAGAATGTGTAGATGGACGTGATCAACCTCATATCCAAGACGCCCGGGCTGCCCAATGCACCAGTGGCAGACCCCGAGCAGCCCTTCCAGGACGGGCACCTATTCTTCGCGAATGGGTGAGCATGCCCCACCTTACACTTTCGCCCGCTGACTCGACTCGCATACGCAGGCCCCGCGTTCACGAGTACATCAAAACGATGCACGCACGCGTTCTCGCCCAGCCGGGGCGCGACCTTATCACCGTTGGTGAGACACCCTTCACCTTCTCCCCAGAGACTCTCGCAGCCTATGTGCTCCCGGGGGCGAAGGAGTTGAACATGGTGTTCCAGTTTGAACTCATGGAAGTTGATTCGGTGAGCAAAGAGGGCGAGCTGTGGGCGCGGTCAGGTGTGCGAAAGGAGGGGGAAGGGTCGGGCCGGCTGTACTGGCAGCCGTGGCGCATGGGAGAGATGAAGGCGGTGGTGGCGAAGTGGCAACAGTGCATGCGCAAGGAGGGGTTCTGGAATGCGTGAGTGCCTTCTTCCTCACCCTTGTAGCCTCATTCGCGACTGACGCCAATGTGAATAGGGTGTACATTGAGAATCACGACCAGGCGCGCTCCGTCTCGCGCTTCGGCAACGACTCCCCCGCGTGGCGCGCGCGCTCGGCCAAGATGCTCGCGCTCTTCCAGACCACGCAGACGGGCACATTGTTTGTGTTCCAAGGTGAAGAACTCGGTTTGAAGAACTTCCCGCGGAGCTGGGGAATCGAGGAGTACAAGGACGTGGCAACGATCAACTACTACAACCTGTAAGCCTTTTCGCTCGTGATACTCTGGGTTCACTGGAAGCTGATTTTGATGGGTACAGGGTTCTGGAGCAGCGACGAAAGGAGATGGGTCGCGAGGATGTGGACATGTCCGACTTCCTAGACGGCGCGGCGATGAAGGCACGGGACCATGCCCGGCTCCCCATGCATGTGCGTCTTTCTTTCGATGTCCCGAATGAAATCAAGCTAAATCCCTTTGGCTCAGTGGGATGCCTCTGCAAACGCGGGCTTCACCAGCGGCACCCCATGGATGCGCGTCAACGACGATTACAAGGAGTGGAACGCTGCCGCTCAGGTTGGTGATGAGGGCAGCGTTTGGAGCTTCTGGAAGAAGGCACTTGCGACACGCAAAGCGAACGAGGTCCTCGTAAGCAATCAAAGATCTCTGGCTCATGCACGCACGAGATCTGACGTTTCTTGGTCTATCAGGTTTACGGCAATTTCAAAACTGTAGACACCGACTCCGAGCAGATCTTCGCCTACACACGAACGCTAGGCGACATCATCGCCCTCGTGGTGCTGAACTTTGGGGAGATGGGAGTGAGCGTCAAGCTGGGGGATTTCAATGAATACAAATTGCTTTTAAGCAATTACGAGGATGAGGCATTGCTCAGCGAAGGAGGGCTGGCGATGAGGGGTTATGAGGGGCGGGTCTATTTGCGGCAGAAGGCGAGAGGGGGTTATTGCTCGCTGCAGTGATGCATGGTGGGAGGTTTTGTATAGATTCAAATTGTCATAATGCACTGGTTTTAACATACATCAACATGTAGCGGAGCGTGTATGGAAGCTTCCATGCGGCCCCACGATTCTCTGCTGGTTTCATGCAGCATAACTATTCGCTGTCGACCGAACATTTGATGTATGTCCACCGTACATAACCACGCCTTCGTTGTATCAGAGACTGAGGCAGCCATCGACGATTGTGGTGTGTATCATCAATATGCGTGCGCCTAAGTGGCAGAGATGATCGGTGGGTAGATCTGCTCAGCCTCTCACGAAACCAACAGCAGGACCACCTTGTGGCTTGAGTCTCCCTATGTTTACTAGTAATCTTATCAGTAACGCCAGGCCAGTATATATATGTGGTCTAGTTCACCTGGCTTTCGTTCCCAGCCTTTTGTGGGAGCCTTGCCACCCTTGAGGGCCAGACTTCGGTTGACAAATTTGTTCGCCTTAGATGATGGTAACGTTTTCGTGGCGGGTTGCAGGCGATCGCCTAACACTCGGACGACCCGCGACCTAATTCGGACATTAGTGAAGTCACAGAATAGAGAGGAAGACATACCCAATGAGAGCATCCTTCGTGCCGGGTGTACGGCGTTTTCGTTTCTTGGCCAGAGTGGAATTTCGGGAAGAGGGGGCATGTACGCTGCCAGATGGTGCGATAGGGGTGAAAGCGGTGGTGAAAAGGTGCTCTGGGAGGTGATGAAGGTTTTTCGACGCGGAAGAAGGGGTCTCAGCTTCCTCTGGATCATCGTCTGAAGTATCTTCTTCGGCCTGTAGCATCTCCTCGTCCTCTTCCCCGGATCCCTCGTCGGAATCATCACTGCCATCCATATCTTCATCACTAGTATTCTCCTCCTCTTCGCTTGTATTGGCGTCCGAATCCTCCTCTGCGTCTGCATCTCGCATAGCTCTCGCCATCCGCGCTTGTACATCGTCAACATCAGGCACCTTCGCCCTTCCGGTCAGCAAGGCCCTCTCCTTTAACTTGCGATCCCTTTGCCTATTTCTTTCCTTCCTCTTCTCCTTTTCGGCTACTTCTGCCTGGCGCAAGGCATCATTTTGAGATAATGCAGCTACTTTAGATTGAGCAAGCGAGAATGTTTCAGGGATGTCCTCGCTGTCTGAGCCAGAGTCTGAGGACCGAGTATCGGAAATGTAAGGTGCCATGTAGCTGGTGAAAGTACTGGTGAAGATACGGTTCGCCCAGGCTAGCGGAGGCTAAAAGATTATGTTCCATCAACAATTGTGATCTCAAAACGTGACTTCACCTTACATGTTGCCATCCATATGCCGATTCATGCGGTACACAAATTCAAGCCTCTTCTTCAATGGGCAAGACAATCTGCACTCATCAAGCTCATCCTCGCGGACACACACGTGGAAGGTCGAGCCTGAAAACCACAAGCGGCGCCGAGCTTACTGGCGTGAACGTCTCCCTGGCGCAGGTCATCCGATTTCCTCTCGCGCAATTTCAACGAGCAAAGAATACGATCGCAGAGCCTATGACACAATATTCTGCAATTTCTGTCAGTCTTTCAAAGTTGTGCAAATATTTATCTGGATTTGCCATACAAATTGAGGTCTCAGGATTTCGTACAACAAAAATGCGCGGAACACTCCTTACCCAATCAATAAAGCATAAGCTCTAGCAACCTTACGATGTGAACTCTCTTCTCTCAGTGTAAGTTTTCTATCCTCAGAAAATATGTATCTTTTGGTCCTTGCCCACAGCTTACCCAACAAATTCTTCACAGCTTGGATATGAGATGTCGATGTCGTTCCACCACCAAGGTCGACGCGCCCACCCAACATGGCCATTTCTATATTCCTTGAAAGTCCGCGTCGAGTGTTCAACGAGGCTGCATGTCCACCATCTCGTTTAGATTCGCTCATGATAACACCAGCATCGCTTACTCATTCGCTATCCAGCTGCCTTTGATCACCCTCATCGAGTCCTATTCGCATCACGTTATACTCTCCATCGCATGCGGGGGTTGAGTCTTTGAAACCGGTCCATTGCGACATTCTTCCGTGGCGGGAGTGATTTAGGAAATGGAGGCCTTCCGAGCTCGATGTTTGGATCACCGATTCCGACAGCGAGGATGTGGTGCTGATTTGCGGTCCTCATAACGTTGGGCCAATAGATCATCAAGCTATCAACATTCTGGCGTTCATCTGCAACGCGATTCTATCCTGGATGATCACTTGTTCAACGACCGCTGTTTGCCATCTACCTCTTCAACCGGCCCGAATACAGAAGCAGCTTTCTGGCTGTGCGCCTGCGTTGAGTGGCAATGGAATTCATAAGCCGGCAGTGGCGCAATATTCTCTGTTGGGAAAGGACCGCCAAATTATACTCGTAGTGTGGCCCTCAAACCTTGATGCGTTGTGATCACGCAAGCGCTTATCATTCGTGGGTTGCGCATCTCTTTCGCTTACAAGGCCTCACTTCTGGGATCAGCTTATGTGTATCCTTACTATATCCAAGCTGCGGATCTGTATAGGCCGATATTTCCAGAATCTCACATACGCAAAAAATCCCTAATACTGGTAAAGTACAAGACGTACCCAGAGCGGTTCATATTGGCTAACTCGAGCTGATTTAGGAGCAGTGTATAACAAGGGACGATGGTTGTTCCCCGGCGAGCCACTCTGTACAACGTGCTTATACTGCTCGACTCGAACAGACTACCCTGCCTGCATCGTGCCAATTGCTCAGTCTTCCCAGATCGGAAGCAGTCTTACAATTCCGATACAAGGTGGACTGTGTGTGAGGCACGCCTCCTTCCGGACGTCCAAGTTCCGACCAGCATCATTTGTAGCACATGGATGTACAGTATACATCTTATGAGGCATTGGTACGCCATGGCACGTTCTCCACTGTCACAATCGCGGCGATTGCCTTGGCCGTTCAGTACCAGTTTCAGCGATCAAGCTTAGGTGACACCATATCTCGCCACTAAATTTCCCATCGGCCCCATGATAGCGGATGAACACAGCTCTTGGGCAGCATAGTGGACGCAAAGAAGCCCCTGAAGATGCGATCTTTTACTTAATCTGAAGTTTGGGGTTGTCATTCGGCGTCCCACTTTGTTTCCTGGTACAGGGTCACACTGACCTCACTCGGACAGGCCAACCGAGTGCAAGCGGAAAACCCTGCCACGGATCACAACCAATTGGACAAAATTGAACCACAATGTGTTTCAAGAGGCTTAGCAGAGAAAGGATACGAAAGCGCTGGCGGCCCTGGGCCCATCTGGGCCTCAGGCTGATTCCATTCCTCCCAAAGAAATTGAATAAATGTGTGCGCATTCATTTTGACTCAGCATTGTGTACAAACTATTAACTGCTAGAAACCGTTCTCCGGAGTGGTCTTGCCTCCGTTTCTAATAAAGAACCAGAGGGTTGTGGCGGGCGGATGCGGCGTCGATGGTCGTTTCGGAAGCTGTATTTCAACCAAGGTGGGCATCCTTGTTCGACCCGGGGCCAGATTAGGAACACCTCTCACCCTCTACACCCTTCACGCTTCCAGCTAATTGAACATACAAAATCTGTCGTGAAACAGTGAGCATAGCTCCTTGACTTTGTTACATTTATTCCAGCCGTGTTTGACAATGACAAGCGCAGCGACCTCGGAATCACCACCCTGGCTTTGAAGGTTCTTGAAATAGTGGAAACGCTCAATGTATGTAACCCGAGCTTCCCGTATATCAGACGCATACGGTTTCTGTCTGGCTGTGAATGGCTCGGAGAAAAGGCTCCAGGACCAAGCATGCCACCAGAACAAGAACAAGATTTGCCAGCGGACGAACACGAGGGGAATTCCGGCTTTCTCTCCGAAATTTTCATCACCTCGATGCATTAAATTTTCATAGCCGGTGTGGTCGAAAGGCATATCTTGCGGGGGGATGCAATCGGTTGGGATGCAATATGGACCTACACGGCCACATATGACCAAAAGAAGCCATCAGGCGCGTGTTAAAACAACCGAGGCTTCGACTTGCCATTTGTGGTTGCAGGTCCTTGTTTATTTTCGCGCGCTAACACGATCATTATGACCGTACAGCGGTCGTGCCTCATCGAGGCCTCATCTTACAGGAGGCGATGCTGTTTTCATGTTCCTTGAGGCATCAATGTTGTATGCGTGAGATCTAAATTATATAACTAGCTTTATAAGTACTGACTTGCTTAAATTTTAAACAACCAAAGCTTGACGTTCTCTTCAGTGAGTACACCAGCGCTGAACCGCTTTCTATTCATGCTAATATCAAATAACGTACAGCAAGAAGCCTGTTGATGCCACCTCTCCGCAAGAAGGCCCGTACAGACACGATCATTGCCCTCAGCTCAGCTACGATTCCCGCCATGGAAACCCCTTTGCCATTGACAATCGCCTCCTTAGCTAACGAGCTGTTAGCTCGAATTTTCGCGTTGACGACCCACGACTCTCACGATCCTCACGACGCTATACTCTACCCTATCATCATATCCCACACGTGTGCCAGCTGGCGGCGCCTCGCAATATCTACAAGCGACTTGTGGACGTCGATCATCCTCACACATCCAAGTCCATGGTCCCAACTATCGCGAACAGTAGCGTATCTATCTCGATCACGGAGGAGACCGCTTTCCCTCCTTCTCGACTTCCGGGACCCGGCGTGGGACTGGTCGGAGGATTCTCACTCCTTCAGCTGGAAACACATGGAGAACGTCATTCGCCTCCTATCCCCGCATGTGCTACGTTGGAGGAGCCTAGAGCTCCTAACGGATACTTGGTCCCCTATCTTCACGTTCCTCTGGTACATCCGGAAGGTACCATCCGCCCCGATGCTAGAGAGCCTCTCCCTCTCGCGATGTAACGTTTATTTTGCCGCGAGCGAAGAGACATTTGAACCAGCAGCACTCAAGGAGCCAATCGCTCTATTTGGTGGGGGTATGGCGCTCAGAAGTCTGCGGAGAGTGGTGTTGGCCGGTGTTCATTGCGACTGGACAAATTCGGGGCTTCGAAATTTAGAAGAGCTGGAACTCAAATATCACGCCATGGAAGTGATGCCGTCCTTGCAACAATTCGTGAACATCCTCAGCGATTGTCCCAAGCTGCTCCGACTCGCCATCTTGGGATGGGGGCCTCGCGCAGACACAATGCCAGACAAATTGACCGGCAGAGAGGTATCTCCCTTGTCCGTGGGCAAACTCTGCGGATCGGTGTGCTTGCCATATTTGGAGCATTTTATTTTGGGATTTCTGGATGTCGAATATGCGACGAGTTTGCTTTCGTTGTTCTGCTTGCCGGCGCTGAAGACCCTCACACTCGAAGATATTTCCCCAACACTGGACCCTGCAGATCACCAGGATGCCAGTTCCATCCTTAACTTTCTCGCCGATCCCTCATCAACTTTATTCCAACCATCATCTCATTCCGCATCCTGCGCGCACACACGGCGTATCTGCCTCCAGAATATTATCAATCTCGAGCTTTGTGCATTACAGGCCAGCCAACCGGCCATCAGGTCAATCCTCCTAAAATTCCTTTCGTTAGAGCGGCTTTCAGTGACACATATGGGTCGCGACATCTTCGCAGCTCTGGGTCAGATGAGCTCCCCGGCTAGCTCTCCTTCCACCACGCCTGCACTTTTAGATGCGGTGGTAAGCTACCCGTTCCGCCTCAAACACCTCACTTGCATCAAGGTCGATTTCAATGCACTTCTATCCTTCGCCAAATTACCTTCGGAAAAGAAGCCATTATCCACTTCATACAAAATCTCGCTAGACATACGCGGGGATTTAGTCGGCCCTGCCGATTTGCCACGCATGGACCTCATGCGAGCGGGAGTAGTGATCATCCAGGACAACGCTCTATCTCGCCGCCCCAGTATCTCGCAGCCTATAAGCGTCCCCGGGCTGGAGTCCGCCAAGACTGAGGCTTCTGCAATGGCTTCCACGAGTGAGCAACAGCACGTAGCCAGCGGTGCTCATGCTGGTGACTGGTGCGCCGCTCCTGGGTCTTCCCTACCTCCCTCGACGTCGAATTGCGACTTGGATCTATCTCCCTCGGATCCTGGTGCAGAGTGAAGCGACAACTTCTTTTTTTGCACTACTTTCTTCTTTCGCTCTCGTGCTTTCAGTTTCTACCTTTCACTCATCCTTGGCCACCCGTCATTCGCACCGACCCCCCATATACGTATAGACCTGGATATTTGGACATCTTTCATCATAAAATTTTATCATCGTCCTTCACACTACACCCGCTACCACCCAAACTTTTTGCTCACCTAACTCGCACCTAACATCTACGTTTTCTTAAAATCCTTTCCACCTGCGAACATTTATAGCTAAATCTGTATACCTAGCCCTATCTCATGGGAGGATTTGAGCGGTCTCATATCTACAGCCTGTACACACACTTGGCACGTTTATCAAGAAATTTGCTTGCGCGAGCGATTATAACATGCAGGCGCACATATGTTTTGGACATTGTCCGGAAAGTGAGCCTGACAGCTTGCGAGGATTGAGAGGACCGAGGGCCGAGGCTGGAGTCCCGGCGTTCGCCGCAGCGTGACGCGTAGAAAAACCCCGATCTATGGGCGCCTAAAGCTTCTCTGTCCCCACTTCCAATGTTACTGGCAAGATCTCTCCGTCTCTTCATTGGCCGCCCCTCCCTTGCATCCCACTTTCATTCCTCCCAGGCTGCCTGGGCAACCCGGAAAGTCCTCCAGAAATTCAAGCTTGCCGATATAGGCGAAGGTATCACAGAATGCGAGGTCATAAAATGGTGCGTTGAGCTCCGGCCGAGTCTCAGCTTCCCCCGCATGCTGAAGAAATTTTGCTTTCTTGTGTGCAGGAGCGTTAAACCGCTGGGGACTATCCAAGCATTCGATGCACTTTGTGAAGTCCAGTCGGACAAAGCGAGCGTCGAGATCACTAGCCCTTTCGATGGAATCGTCAAAGAGCTGCTGGTCCAGGAGGGCGAGGTCGCGAAAGTCGGCTCAGGTCTATGTATCATAGAAGTTGACGAGGAGATAGCTGAACATGTCGCCGATCTTCCCTCGGTCGAGCCTGTAAGCAACGACGCTGTTGCAAGCGAGTCTGCCTCTACGCCTGCCCCTGCCCCAGCTGCTGAGGAGGCACCCGAGGAGCCTTCAACACCATCTCGAACGAAAGCACAGCTGCACCCCCTAGATCCAAACAACGTCCCGAAGTCACCGTCACTATCGGCGGTCTCTCAGGCGCTAGCTGCGCCTTCTGTTCGCCACTTCGCACGGTCCAAGGGTGTCGACATCGACGTGCTGGCCCCTGGCAGTGGCAAGAACGGCCGAGTGGAGAAGTCCGACGTCGACGCGTATCTAGCAAAGCCCGTCGACGCACCGTCGCGGGCTACCTCTGCGCAGGCAGAGCAGGATGTCGTCGTCGAGTTGGGTCGGACCAGATATGGGATGTGGAAGGCAATGGTCAAGGTGAGCCTTTCCTATAAACGTCTCTCACTGGTCTGATCTAACAGCTGGATTTAGAGTTTGGAAATACCTCATTTTGGGTGAGCAACATGTCTTGTTCGCAGATTCTCAAGACTGATTCTATTTCCAGATACTCCACAACCCTAGACCTTACAGCAATGCATGGGATGATGTCTACCTTCAACGCGCACATACCCCCACACTTCCTTCCTTCTTCCGTTTCACCCCCTTCGCTGCCCATAAACCCCTCAGCCATTTACCCCGCTCCTACTGGCCCCGAAGTCCCTCCATCCGCGCAGTACACAAAGCTCACTTATCTCCCAATTCTCCTCAAGACCCTCTCGAAAGCCATGATACAATGGCCACTTCTCAGATCGTCCATTACGCCTCAGGCCGCTGGCTCCACCGGCAAGCCAACACTGACCGTCCGCCCACACGCTGACATATCTGTGGCGCTCTCCACCCCTACTGGCCTGTACACGCCTACGTTGCAAGCCGTCGACAACAGCTCAATCTACGCGCTATCCTCGTCCCTGAGGCAGCTCTCCCACCTGGGCCGGCAGGTCCCTTGCGCACTGTCTCCGAAAGAAATGCCGAAACGCGGAGGAACGCTAACAGTATCCAACGTCGGTGCCATCGGAGCAGGCGAGTTTGCCTCGCCTGTGCTTGTCCCCGGAGGCGGAGTGGCGATCGTCGCTATTGGGCGTGCGAAGTGGGTCTGGGATGTCGAGGTGGGCGATGGGAAGGGACAGAGGAGGCTAAAGGTGGGCGTGAGCTGGAGCGCGGACCATCGTGTGGTGGAAGGGGCGGAGCTGGCAGCGTTTGTAGAGTGCTGGAGGGGCTACGTCGAAGCGCCCGAGAGGCTCATTGTGGAAGGAGTGTAGATTCGAGGTCAATTGCCTCTTGTCTGAAGATGGCATCCATTGTTGTAACTCGGACGCTGGAATATAAACGATGTACATTCAACTAACCAATACATGAAAAGCTATCTTTCGAGTTGTTGTGGTAGTGAGATTTATGCTGTGAGGCATGCATGTTGTCCTTCGTTATGCTCAATAATTGCAAGCAATAGTCTTTCCATTCAAATTTGGCGGCTTATAATTAGCACAGCCACCAGAAGCCAGAGTCTCATTAAGTTTCAAGGTAATATATTCTAATATATTGCGTTGGGGTATATGCGATGACCATCGTATACTACTAAATAGAGTATGTGATTTCAGTGTGTCTGGAGTTATATCTCGATGACAATCCACAATACTGGTCAAGAGGCATTGGGTTCAACATCCAGTTTCCCTATTCGGCTCACTGTACGCGTCCCGTCACCAGGTGCTGATTTCTTACGACCAGCTAATTCACCTTCAACGACCTCTTCCTGTTCCTCAAGGTCAAGCACCAGGATCCGGTATGTCAACCACGTCATATTCTGTGTCAAAGCCTCGATCGAATGCGCTAATTTTGTGCGATTGCAGGTCTCAGCTTCTACCGACGCTTGTACCGGACTTTTATTTCTCGCAGTCCTCCGCTCAACGCCTCGTTTCGGCCACAAATCACTCAGGAATACGACATCTGGCCTCCGACAACCATCGACACGCGTTATGACCACCGCTGAGCCTCTAAGCTCGCCTGCTTTGACCAACGGTAATGGTCACGGCCCAATTCTGGGTGACGGGCCCATCGCAGAGACGGCATCGACCTTCGACTCGGCCATCTTCCGCGACTATCTGTTGTCATTACTACCACCTGTACTTGGTGCATCCCTTGAGGAACTTGACACCCTTTTCGATGACGATTTCGACGAACGCGTGTCGCGATTCGCGGCTGAGGGTGGAGTCGTAATATACGTGGTCAAGGTCCGTGATGAGGTCGAAGGTCAGTTCGTCGCGACCAGCCTGAAGGACAATACTCATTGTTTCTTAGACGATGCACCGCCGACATATTCCTACCAATTAGCACTCCATCTGAATTATTCCCCTTCACATGTAACATCTCTCGCTTTGATCAAACGAGCACCTACGCTGGATCCCTTGACACCACTTGCGACTCAACTTCACATCCTGAATCTGTTTGGTGGGGATGAGACTCCGTATGAAAGCTTGCATGCGGTAGTGAGCAGTGGTATCAAACCATGGTTCGATGCGTTTGTCGGCGCACGGAGAGGCGGGAAAGATGGCGACAGTAAAATGGGTGAGCATAACAGAAACGTCATAATGAAATTATACTAATTGCCCGGCAGGTATCCCCATGACCAAGAAAAAGTTCGCTGAGCTCGAGCTGTCCCTTCTCCACCTCCAGCAGAATGTCGAGATTCCCGAAACACATCTCATCATACACCCCATCATCCAGCGCGCCGTCGAGCAAGCTCAGGCAGCCGGCACGCGTCCCAACATTTCCAACATCCCTCCAAAACTCCTCAACGACAGCTCCTTCCTCAACACGCTACACGGCCACGTGAACCTGTGGATCAAGTCCATCCAGGCCGTGACGAAACTCAACCGAGATGTCGCATCCGGGACAGCCTCACAGGAGATAAACTTCTGGCTGAGTTTGGAGCGGGCGCTGGAGGGGATTGAGGCGCAGCTCCGAAGCGAGGAGGTGAACATGGTGATGGACTGCCTGAGGAATGCGAAGCGCTTCTTGGCCACTGTCAGTTTCATTGCAGATACCGGTCTGAAGGCCGCAACAGACAATGGTGAGAAGCTCAACTTAAGTTTATAGCTCCATATACCTAACTCTTGGACTAGTGCACAAGTACAATCAATTGATGAAAGACTTCCCGCTAAACGAGCTCCTTTCCGCCACCGACCTCGACAAGATCCAAGAATCCCTTGTCCTCATCTTTGGCCACATCAACCGAAAGCTCAAGCTATCACCTTACCCCATCCGACGTGCCCTGCCCCTCGTCGAGGCGATCTCGCGCGACTTCAACGACCAGCTGCTCCGTGTCCTCACGTCCCATCGGCTACCATACACCCCCTACGAGACCTTTGACCGCCTGCTTTCGCAGACAATGAACATCTTCCGGACATGGGACGACTTGATCAAGGAGTTCACAAATGTCGCGCGAGAGGTCACGCGGAAGCGGCAGGAGAAGTTCATCCCTATCAAGGTGGTGCCTGCGCACGCGAAGCTCCAGGAACGGACGAGGTATTTGCGGGACTGGAGGAAGCAACATGAGCAGCTTGCTGTCATGACCGGGCCTACGAAGGGCCTAGGCGGTGTCGGGAAGGAGGTTGGGGGCATGGACATGGAGGAAGAAGTGAAGGAGGCGTATGAAGTAGTCAAGCGGATTGACGTTCTGGATGTCTCTGTTGGTATGTGATCGCTCTTTGACATTGATGATGAAACCTCAAATTTGTCCATGATTTAGAGGGCACAGAGATCTGGGTGGCTGCTGAGAATGCGTACAATGAACGCGTAGCTCGAGTAGAGAACCAAATCATCGCTAGACTGCGTGATCGCCTTGGAACTGCCCGAAACGCCAACGAAATGTTCCGAGTTTTCTCCAAATTCAATGCTTTATTCGTACGACCTAAAGTGAGTATTGCGTTTGGTTGGATGTAGTTAAGCATCTGCTCATAGCGTAATTTAGATTCGTGGAGCTATTCAAGAATACCAAACCCAGCTCATCGACTCCGTCAAGGAGGACATCAAGCGCCTGCATGATAAGGTAACGTAAGATCCACTGACGATTGGATATGCCTAACAAGAAGTTCACCACAGTTCAAAACGCAATATCGCTTTTCCGAAGCCTACCACATGTCGCAAATGCGAGATTTACCACCCATCGCAGGAGCTATCATCTGGGCACGTCAAATCGAGCGGCAGCTCCTAACCTACATGAAACGCGTCGAAGACGTGCTCGGGAAAGGATGGGAGCTGTATGCAGAGGGCCAGAAGCTACAATCCGAGAGCACAGCGTTTCGCAAGAAGCTTGACACGCGGCCCGTCTACGACGCGTGGTTGCACGACATCAATCGGCGCGACATGGGCGTCAACGGCCGGCTCTTCGAGATCGTGCGCCTGCGCGGCGGTGGGTTCCAACTCGCGGTGAATTTTGACCCGCAGATCATCACGCTCTTCAAGGAGGTGCGCAACTTGCTGTGGCTAAACTTTCAGGTGCCGCATGCGATCACCAACATGGCGAAGGACGCGAAGCGGGTGTACCCGCACGCGGTCAGCTTGATGGAGACGGTGCGGACTTATGGTCAAACGCTGGACTTGGTCGAGCACAACAAGGGCATTGAGTGGCTGGTTGCGGAGTACCGCAATGAGGCTCAGCGGATGGTCACTAAGGGTATGTATTCTGTGCTTGTCGTGTGTTTAGTTTTTGACGCTACGACAGGGATGAACATCCGCTGGGATTACTTTGTCAATCAATACGATGCCTCACGCTATGCGTCTGGCGCAGATGGGCGGGATAACCGACATATACAATTCGTCCGGGAGTTCGCCAGTGTCGTCTCCATATTACAAGACAAGACCAACAGCGTCATCGACTTGTACAAGGACATAATCCGCTCTACAGAAGATCTCGCGACATGTCCGTACACAAGCGAGGCCTTTGCCGAACTGCTGAGCAAGATCCAAGCTGCCGTGTGTACCACCTGAATTTTCTCACGCTCTTGATTCTTACTGCACTCCCCAGATCGATCGCCTTAACTTGGAAGGCTATGCCAACTTGGAGCACTGGGTTGCAGAAATGGACCAGCGCATCGAGGGGATATTGCTCCAGCGGCTCGTGCACATAATCAAAGTCTGGTGCGCCGAGTTCGACCGCACAGACGATGGGGACCTGCGGCGGGAACTGCCCGTTCGCGATGCGCTCAGTAAGCGCAGAGGGGAGAAGCGTGCCAAGGAAGAGAAGGTGGGACTTACGTGGCATGAACTGCGCTCCGTGACTGAAATGTCTTGCAGTTCCTGGAGGGCAATATGACGCTGAAGCCTATCGTCCACGAGATTCGGATACAGAATCAGGTAATCTTCCTTGACCCGCCGATAGAGTTCGCCCGTTCGACCTGGACCCACCAACTGCACGACTGGCTGGGTGCGTGTTCACTATCGTTCGCTGTGCGTGTTACTCACGCATTATAGGTGTCATCTGTCGGTTACGGCGCATCCAAAGCTCACGCTACGAGATCGGACTGCAGATGCAAGGTGCTGCATTAGCCGAAACATCTTATATCTCACTGGTACGTCTTGCACTGTTTCCTTCCGATGATTGCTGACTATAGCCCAGCTCACGCGTTTTCCGGACAATACCCTCGAGCGGCCCTTCTCCCTCATCGAGTCCAAAGTCCAGCAACTCAAAGATTACGTCGCGAAATGGCTGCAGTTCCAGTCCCTTTGGGACTTGGAAGCCGAATACGTGTTCAACCGTCTAGGCGAAGACCTCGCTCACTGGCAGCAGCTCCTCACGGAAATCAAGAAAGCGCGCTCGACATTCGACACATCCGAGACGCAGAAGTCATTCGGAGTGTGCGTGATCGACTACGAGCAGGTGCAGGCACGCGTGAATGCCAAGTACGACGCTTGGCAGCGAGACATCCTCAGTCGCTTTGGAGTGAAACTGGGCAACGCGATGAAGGAGATGCACGCGCAGATCCTAAAGGCGCGCAATGAGCTCGAGCATCATTCGCTGAGGTAGACGGGGCGATGGCGTTTTTTCTTTTCTCGTGGATCTGTTTTGGCTGGTTCATATCTTATACCTTGTCGTTCCTTACCCACATGTTCCTCGTCGTCACTTCTATATTGCATCCATCCTTAATGCCAGACTTTACCAAGATGATTACCATCTATGAACACCACTCGCCCGAACACGTGAATTAGATGTAGATAGGGAATTACGTATATAATGATATACCGTGACTCTTTTGATCTACCTCCACAGTTCCACTCAATCTCGGCCTCAGCGGGTTAAAAAAAAAAAGTGCACCAGTAGATATGGTCAGGATCCTGTACGTAATCACGATTTTCCCCTCGTATGGTGGTCCACGCGGCAGCTGGATGTGAATCGCTATGGCTGGAGCTTGCGACTGCAAACGGCAATCAGACGGATGTGCACCAACCGAATCCTCAACAAGAATGGCACTGACCAGGATACTGGAATCCAAACAACCCGAGCCGCAAGTGCGGCAATTCCTATCCTCCCTCCTGGGTATGGATATTGGTTGCTGGGCGAAAAGTGAGCACGTGAGTCAACAGGACGCGTACGAAACCTACTGTCGTCGCCCGATGGCATTCCTCGCGCACTTCGCGCCCTACAAGTGGTTTGTGTTGGACAGACCGCTCTATAGTATGATTGTTATCAGTCAAGCTGGCCTGAGTCACTGTGTAGATATAGACAGACACCCACCTTGCTCGGGAGCGACATGAAGCCCACAGCAGTAGTTGTCCCCATACACATTCGTCACGACACTGTATCCGCTGGCGTTGTGTGTGTTGAAAACCACCACCGCACCCGATCCCTTTCTCTTTCTTCCACTGCTAGGCTCAAGTTAGAGCTTGAGACAAACTTGCGCGTATGAAACGCGTACACTGGGGTGGATACGGGGGGCGCGCTGGTCGACGCCTCGCCCTCGCTTTCGTGCTCGTCGGACCTTTGATTCATGATGGTGAAGAGATAAGTTTAGGTGGTACTGTTCACAGCATTTGATTCTAACAATGCCTCGTGCCAACCTCGTGTCGAACGTTGGTGGTGCTGTTGAAGCCTGTGGACTGCAATTCTGCCCGGCCCGGGCGCTTGCTTATGCGTAAGTCCTCGTAAGCCCTGAATGATGTCGAATTTCAAGTCTTTGAATTCATTGGCATGTTTGCAGGTGTAGCATAGGTACTCCTAGAAATGCCCATGGAGGACGACCTGGATATCACCACAAGTGCGCAAAAAGTCTAGACTTTGCAGCCATCCGACTCTGTCAGACGCAACTGAAGCCGCAATTAATATCATGCATATCGCTCAGAACTACGAAAGGAAGTTCACCGCGTCTTGGCTCGGATTTTTGAGTAGTAATCGGCGTGCTTCCTGGTTGCATGATAGGAGGACACGGGGAGGATTGAGTGGAATTTAGGCGTATGGAACACAAATCAACCTTATCCACATCCCGCCCGGTTGGAGCGGGAGACGCTGGAGATGAGACGAAAGGAAGGGGGAAAGGAGGCGATCATGAATGTCACATGTGCTTGTCAATCGCTGGGTCTGGCCTTTCATGCAGCGAGCGTGGAGAACACTGGAGAGCTGTGCACGAGCACCGTCATACGTCGAGGATCATAGATGGGTGAGCAGAAAGACGTGGACATGAGTCTGGTACAACAGAAGTCGATCATACACAACATGACCAAACATGAGATTTGCCTCTTGTGAGGCTCAGCGCTCATGCCCAAATCGGTTTGCGTTTCCGTCAAATTCACTGTGAGGCCTTACGTACCTGAAAACAGCCCTCAAAGCCTTTTGCCTTCGGGCATCGTGACATACTTCTCGTCGTCATCAGCGAGCTCGACTTTCTCCTGTCTAAAATAATTATCTTCACATTGCGCGCGGACGACTCGGAAATGGTGGTGCCGTTATTTTATCGCTGACTCGGGTCTTGATCGTGTCCGCGGTAGACGTCCGACAGTGGATGCCTCAAGGTTTGTCGCCTTCTCCCATTCAGTAAATTTCTACCAGTAGCTTCTTATCCTAGGCGTGGCATTGGGCTAAAGCTCAGTATGATATTTCATGTTCTTCGGCATCTGCCGCCAACATTTGCTTATCCAACGGGCCATCGGCAGCTAGTTGAAACATGTCTTTCCATCTCACTCGCCCAACTTCTTTTCAAAACGGTCAATTTTGGCCCACCAGGGTCGTATATGCCTCACGCCAACCTCGTGCTTCATGGCGAGAGCGCGGTGGGGCTTCGCAGATCCTCCACTCAATTTCCACCCTCCACTTAATTGTCGGGCGCAGTTTTTCCCCACCTACGCACACCGGTACGCCGACCAGGGTTTTCCAGGCCATTGATTTCGCTGCCATTGTTCTCCGGTGATCCTGAAACACCCAGAAAATCTATGTCCATTTGGTGCTCGAATAACTCAAGTGGAATGCACCGCTTGGCAGATCCTCTATCATTCATAGCGCGGGGGCGCTTGCCGACCAATTTTTCATCGGCTTGCGCTCTGCGTGAGCCACGACTCCTTTAACCTGCGAATCAGTCACGATTAACTAGAGGATAGCCATCTATGGGGTGGGGGTGAATCAGCGACCAATGAATGGCCTAGGTAACACCTGCTCACTCCCGGCTGGGCATGTCAGTGGCTGCACCAGTCTCCCACGCGGCGAGGAAAGCCTTTTTTGCTGCGGAGAATTAGACCTTTGACGCAGATGGAAAGGAGCAAAATGGAGAGTCAACGCACACAGAGACAAACGGCAGTCCCTTGACGTAAACAACGATGTGGCCGGGGGGGCCGTAGCGCTGATGGTGGCTGGGGAGCAGTGAAGCAAGCCACGATACGCTCGCCTGACGACCAATCGTGCGTACGCGGTGGATGGGCGAGAATAATACTGAACGTCACGCAGCAGAGAAACAATCAACCCATCAGGGGATCACGGTCCCAAGATCAAGTATGTCCGCGGTGGAAATCATGTGGACTTCGCTGACTGACTGCTGCAGGACCTAGGGTTTCTACGATGGGCTGCACAAAGGGCCATCAAGACGAATGACATCCGCTGTGGAAATTAGGAGAGCACATTCACCGCCGCCCACATCTGGTTTGCTAGATGAATAAGTGGATTCCACAAATCTAGCGCAACATATAGATGCATGCTGTACGTATTCGATGTCGACAATGGATTCGGAACGTTCTGCATACGAAGAGTCTTGCAGGCTTTATCAGCTGGAGCTGTTCCCGCCACATGATCCCGAGGGACAAGCTGCGCCGATGTGAGTACCGTTTTACTAAATCCCCCCATACTCTTATGGTCTTCTCTGACCGCTTCTCAGTGTCATCACACCCTTGTCCGCAACATATTGCGTGATGCCGGGGTGCCCTCGCTATGTGACCTGGGAGGGCTTCAATGCGCACATCCGCTGGCACTACCCCGAACATTCCAACAACCCCAACGCCACCGTGTTCTGCAAAGTCAGCGGGTGCACGAACACCGGCCCATTCAGCATCAAGTCCATTGGCTGGCACGTGAAGCAGCACTACCCCAAGAACCAGCTGCCACTTGGCGTGGAGTGTAGTTCCTGCGGGAAATACTATTCCAGAACAGACGGACTGAAGAGGCATATCGAGAAGAGGCATATCGAGAATGAGCATGATTGAGTCTGAGGATTGGAAGAGTGTAGGAGGGCCAAGGATGGAGGTCATAGGTCGAATGGGTTAGGATGTCCGCGTCAATTTCTCTCCGCTAGTGTTTCACGTTTTTGTCAAAGAATCGATTGCGTGTTGCTGCCGAACCATTTCATTGATAAATATTTCGCTATGTCATGCGGGCAACAAGCAAATGCAAGGACAAATATCGACGAAGAGCCACGTACTCATCAGCGTACACCTGACAGTCTTGGTGTATTCCTCCTAATTGGCTTGCGGAGTTCTGGTCTTCTGGAGGATTCGATGACGCTCATTGGCATGCGTGTTTGGAAGAGTAAAATAAAACCATAGCTGATTGGATGTTATCTAGGGCAAGCATAGTCAATCGAATTCATTTTAAGAAATGCGTGATCCATGTTTGATACAGCTCGAGCTTGAAATAACTTCACAAGTACCCCGTCGAGGCGATCTTGCGCGACTTCAACGACCGGCGTCTGCTTCGTGTTCTCGTGTCCCACTGGCTGCTGTACACCCCATACGAGCCCTTCAAACGGCTCCCCTCGGAAACGATGAACCTATTCGGACACGGGACCACTGAATCAAGGAGTCCATGATTGTCACGCAAGAGGCCACGCGGAAACGCCAGGACTGGAGGACACACCGCCAGCATGGCCGTAATGGCCAGACTTTACGAAGCGCTTAGCCAGTGTCGGGAAGGAGATTGGTGGCATAAATGCGGACGGCGTGGACGACGTGAAAGAAGACGAATGAAGTGGTGAACAAGTGGTGAAGTAGATTGATGTTTTGGACGCCGAGTCTGGACTCTGGGCGCGTTCTTTCTAGTTATTGGTACCGCGATTTCAAAATTCGTGTCCTTGTTTGCAGAGGACAAACAGATCTTACCAGCAACATCGTCCCAGTACGTCTAATTGAACAGCAACTCCTGACCCAGCTCATGAAGCGCCTCGAAGACATGCTTATGAAAGGATGTGCACTGCCAGCATACGCCAAGTGATAGAAGTACAGTCTGAGAGTACGACTGCCAGTGGAGCACGGCGTTCCGCAAGAAGCAAAAAGGGTACGTCTTTGCCCTTCTGTTGAATTTAGTGTCTAACGAATCGTTCAAATAGGGATGAATATCTGCTGAGATCGCCGTGTCAACCAATACGAAGCTTCACGGTACGCAACTGGCGCAAATCGGCGGGTCAATCGTGATATCCGACTCATCTTGGAGTTCGCTGGCGTCATGTCTATTTTACAAACAGGATAACCAGTGTTACCGGCTTGCAAAAGACATCATTCGCTCCACCGAAGATCTCGCGACGTTCCCGTACACAAGCGAAGCCTTCACTGAACTGCCGAGCGGGATCAGAACGTACCCTCTTAGTTGCCTAGCTTTTTCTTTTCTTGCTGCTCACAAGACCTCCATCTCCATCTCCTCAGCTGGAAAGGCTATACCAAACTCGAGCACATCATCGCGGGACCGGACCACTGCATCAACGGGATATTGGCACAGCGACTTGCGCACATAATCGAGGTCTGACGTGCCGAGCTCAATCGCGCACACGGCGGGGACCCGCCGAGGGAGCCGCCGGTTTGTAACGTGCTCATTCAATGCGGATGGTCCTCGTGGGAGAAGCGTGCCAAGGCAAAAAGGTGTGACTCGCGTACCATGGCCTGCGACCTATGACTGAAGTATTTTGCAGTTCCTAAAGGTAGCATATTTCAATCAAGACGAGAGCTGGCCGTACATGCAGCGCATCTAGACAGCAAATATATTACTGTTACGTCTCGTACTTTTCCCTCGCGACAATTTCTTATCATAACCCAGCTGACGTGTTCTCCAGATAACACCCCTGAATGGCCTTTCTCGCTCATTTGAGACTCTGAAGTCATTCGGTGTGTGTGTCATCAACCATGAGCAGATGTGGGATTGGAGTAGGACGCGTGGCGGATATCCAGAGCCCCGCTTCGGTGTGAAGCTGGACAACGTAGTGGATGTGATGCATGCGCAGATGCTGAAGGTGTGCAATGGGTTCGAGCACCATTCAATGAGGTACTACTACAGTTCCACTTAATGTCAGCCTCATTGCGCTAATAAATAAAAACACGGCAGTGGACATGGTCAATATCCTGTACGTGATGACGATTTGCCCCTCATACGGTGGTCCGGCACATGGGAGGTGGATGTGAATCGCTATGGCCGGAGCTGGCGGCTGCACACAGAGATCAGAATCATCAGAAGGGATGTTCGCCAACAAGATTCTTAGAAAGGAGGCCACTTACCGGAAGCTCATTATCAGAACAACCCAAGCCGCAAGTGCAGCATCTCGAATCTTGTGCGCCAGGTATGGATGTTGGTTCCGTCCGCTGAGCGAAACGTGAGCACGAGAGGTATGAAGTGTATACGAAAGGACTTGCTGTTGCGGAGTGACATTTCTTGTGCACTTCGAGCTCTGCAAGTAATGCGCGTTGGGCATACAGCTCTATAGCATGGCTATCATCAGGCCGTCTCGTCCAATGAACGCAATAGACAGACACTCACCTTGCTCGGGAGCGACATGAGGCCCACAGCAGTAGTTGTCCCCATACACATTTGTCACGACACTATGCCCATTCGCATTGTCTGTGTTGAAAACCACCATCGCACCCGATCTTGTTCTCTTTTCCCGACTGCTAGGCACTCATATTAGAGCTTGAAACGTATCCATGAGTATAGGATGCGTACACGAAGGTGTATGCGGGGTGCGCACTTGTCGACGTCTCGCCCTCGCTTTCGTGCTCGCCGTGCCTTCGATTCATGGTGGTGAGAGAAGAACCCAGGTGGTGCTGTTCACAGTGTTCGTTTCTAAAGATGCCTCATGCGGATCTCGTGCTGAACGGTGCCGGCGGTAGCGCTGTGGAACCTCGCAGAGTCTTCCTCATGATTCGTCCACCTAGTATGCGAGTCTGCTGGGCATTTCTTGATGCGAACACTGATACTGGTACCCGACCAGCCCCGACCAATGTCTTCCAAGCCATTGATTTTGTTCCTTTTTATGCAGGGTTATTCTTAGAAATGTCTTGGGACGATTTGAATATACACGCAAAAGTGGAAAAGCCCGGACTCTCCAGCCGTTTGGATGCAATGAAACTTGAGATTTCATGAATATGGCTCCAAGACCATGAGAGGAAGCTCACCGAATCTCTGGCCAGGATTTTGAAGTGGTATTGTGACTTGGCGTGCTCTCTGATTGCGTGATAGTAGGAGGGCGCGCGGGGAGCATTGAGTGGGATCTATGCATGTGAAGTTTTACAGATCACTCATTCGCATCCCGCCCGGTACAAGCGGGAGATGCCGGAGATAAGACAAAAGGAACAGGGTAAAGAAGGAGAACATGAATGTCACAGTGTCGATCACTCGGTCTAAGAGCCGGCTCAAATAGGTTAGATGATAAGACTGGATGTGTAACGGCGCAGTTGGTGGCAAAACGTTGTGATCTGAAAGTGACAGGTACAGGAGGCTTTCGCCTCGCCGTCTCCATTCCATTCACACGACACGAGTCTAGACTACCAGAGCTGTGTCTGAAATTGTCTGAATAGGATTTGAGGTGTGCGATAACTAGTACATGTGCAGGATATAATTTGGTCGTGCACCACGTGCACCATAAGTGGTATGATGAATTTGACGTCGACTGTCATCCAGATAGAGCTGGCGACTCGGACGTGATGATGTGCCGCTGCATTTGAAGCTCCTTAAACTTTCGGACGTTGATCGGGTCCGCGCCATCAGTGGATGTCTCAAACCTTCTTCCATTCAGTAACTTTATTTGTTAGAGCTCACTGTTGTATTTCCCTGCGAAGCGCTCTTTGGCACCTGCCACCAAAGTCGGAACGTCGGTCTAGCTAAGCAACTCAAGTTTGTGTTCTGGACTTGACAGCATGTTAAAATATACCGTGAATTTTGATCGATGATCCACCAGGGTCACGTATACTTTGCCCCGACCTCATGCTGAACGGCGGGAGTGCTGTGCAACTTCGCAGATCATCCTCCACTCAATTCTCCCCTATCCCACTTGATTCCGCCAGGCGCATCTTTATTCCGCCTACGAACACCGGTACCTCGACCAGGGTGTTACAAGCCACAGATTTTGCTGCCATGTTCTCCGGTGATCCACCGAGGAAATACATCTCCGCTTGATGCTTGTGGACCTCAAGTGGAATACACTGCTGGGCCGATCCTCCGTCGTTCATGACACAGAGGCGCCTGCCGACGGACCTTTGAAATTTGCATGCTTGTGCTTTACCACGCGGGTGAAAATCTCTGCGGCCTGCAGGCAGTTGGTGACAATTGACCAGAAAACAGCCATTTATTGGAGCAACCAACGGCCACCAATCGCCTCGCAACACCCACTCGTTCCTAATTGGGGTCCGACATTGGCCGCATCGGTCTCCCGCCCGGCAAGGAGAGTGTTTCGTACTGGGAAGAAAACGCTGAAGGAGAAACGCAGCAGAAGGTCAGCACACACCCAGAGGCTGGCAGCAGCCCTAGCCATTGACAGCGATGTGGTTAGGACGTGCAGCGCTGATGATGACTGTGAAGCAATGGAATGAGCCCGGGTACGTGAACCCTCTGGTGACGAATTTTGCGTAGTTCCAAACATCATTTTCAGAAAAGAAATAATCGGACCATCAGGGGATCACGGACTCAAGATAGGGTACATCCGAGGTGGAAATTACGTGGATTTTCTTCCAGACTGCTGCTCGATCCGGGGCTGCCAAGATGGGATGGGCGCACCGATACATAGACAAAATACATCCGCAGTGGAAATGAGGAGATTCACAGCTCGTCGCCGCATACATCTGGATCGCTAGTGTGGGGATCCATTCCTTGATGAATAAATGGATTCCACAAATCTAGCATACATACAAATACACCCTGCAAATATTCACTCCCGACAATGGATTCAAAACCTTCACCCACATCGCAGGACATTGCATACGCAGACTCTTGCAGGAACTTTGAGCTGGAGCTGTTTCCGCCATCAAAGACCGAGTTGCAAGCTTCGTTGACGTGAGTGGCGTTTTCATGCATACCCTCATTCTACGATGGTCTTCCCTGACGAAGTTTCAGTGCTTCCATGAGTCGCAGCAATCCTCCTCTCAACACGAATCCCGCCCGCTCCCAGACCTCTCTCGATGGCATTACAAGCTTGTCCATGACGCAGTGCATATTGCCACAATGCTCCTATGTCGTGACCTGGAAGGATCTCAACGAGCACCTCCGCACGCACTATCCTGAACGTCTCGCCAATCCAAACGCCACTGTGTTCTGCCAGGTCAGCTGGTGCGAAAACCCGGGCCCGTTCAGTATCAAGAGCATTGGCAGACATGTAAAGCGGCACTATCCCAGGAACGAGCTGCCACTCGGCTTGCAGTGCGTTTGCGGAAAGTACTTTTCCCGAAAGGACGCCCTGAAGAGGCATTGTGAGGACAAACATAAGGAGGAGTCCGAAGAGGGAAATAGCGGATGTGGGCCAAGGACGGAGGTGGGCGTAAATCGAATAGGCTAGAGCGTCCATATCAATTGTAATTCCGCCAGTGACTTCATTATCGATGCATGCCTTGTTGCTGCAAAACTGTCTCATGACGAATATTTCACCATATATAAGGCATCACTATCAAATGCGAGGGTTTCGGAGCTGCAATGAGATACAGATCTCGAACATTGACGAAGAGCCACGTACTCGTCGGCATACACCCGATGCCCTTTAGAAAAGATGTTGCGTTTCTCCTAAGGGTCGCGGAGTGTCTCTGGTCTTCTGAGGGATTCGATGAGGCGCACTGGCATGTGTATTTGAAAGAGTAAGATGAAATCATAGCTGTTTAGATCTTGTCTAGGGCAATCACAGTTACTTGGATATTGTCTAGGGCAATCAAAGCCGCTCGCATTCCTTTCGAGAAGTGCATGGTCCATATTTGATATAGTTGGGGCCTGGGATAATTTCGCGAGTAAGTAGGGTTGCAAGGGAGAGGGAGAGGGACCTCGCCGCATATCCGACCATGATTCTAAAGTGGGACTGAGTGGTTTCCTGATTGCATGATAGGAATGAAAACACGATCAACTTGGGTGGAAATGGTAGACGAAGATCGTGATCCGCCCTGGCAAGCTGCAGCTGACCTTACATACAGAACCCGCTCGAAGCGCTGAGCTATGCACTCGCACGCTGACCAGAGAATTGCCAGACATTGTCACCGCCCTTTCTAGAGAAGTCGTGCAAATTTTGCGCTGGTGCGTGTTACTTGTGTGCTGACCAAAGGGTATCCGAGTCACCATCCTTCATCGATCGGCAAGAATTGCTCTTCCTGTGTAGATGATATTTGAGTAAGACTCGGAGCACACCGGGTGACGCCACCGGCAATGTATGCCTCTCGCTACGCTATGCTGTGGAAGTGAGCCACCGTGTTCGGCAGCAAAGGCGGGATGCACAAATATTCGTACCTGCCAATTTCGCCCGCTGCATTGTTCGCCGTCGTATACGTAGATATGCTCTCTTGTTTGGTCTGGTTTAAAATCGCGCTGGAAATGAGGCGGAACACACACCAAAGCCACGCGGAGAACATATCGTTGCTCACTCCCCCCTGCCCCTGTACGCAACACTTCCTCTGACATGGAGTTTGTCAGTGCCCCTCTTGAAGAGTGACGCATGACGCCTGAAAGCTCAAGTACTAAGCACTGAAGCGCTGAAACCCAAAGCAGTAGAGCGGATGGTCTCCGATAGTGTCGCATTTAATTTACGCGTTCTCCAGAATCCAGAGGCTGTCATCATTCCGTCATCCACCTGGCGCCTAACTGCCAATTTCACGCCTCTCATCCGATGCCAGGGGTTTGGGGAACGAGAGGCCGCGCATAGGAGACGAGCAAGAGGGCCAGAAGTCTGATGATCAGCCTGTTCGAAAATAGCATTTCAAGATTTCCAAGAAACATAAGCAACTTTGGTTTGTCAATACGATATGAAGATGCCAGTGCAAGCTGGTGGCGGAATCGCCCAGATATCGGCGTGCGGACCGTGTTCAGTCTGAACTGAGGTACATAGCCCGAGACACTTTAGGTTGAGACAGAAGCATTTAGCGCTCCGGTCAAGAATTTCAAAGCATCGACAGCGAGGGCCCAACGGGCGGCCAACGGTTTAGGAGCTTTAGCGGGCAGCCTCGGTAGCTAGCGGCCAACAATGTCAATAGGAGTGCATCGATATCAACATCGTCATTGCGATAGTGTAACTTCGTCGACTCTGCGAGCCGGGTCATCCAACCGAAAAGCTACCCATCTAACCCATTATGCAGCAACACCAGCATCAAGAAGAGAACAACAGTGCCCATAACACTCTACGACTTCGTCACAAAAGTTTTCGTGGAGAATTTAAGGGGGGCAGGTGGAGGGTGTCAGTAGCGGGATTGAGAGGTGGTGGAGGGTTATTTATTGTGGGTGAGGTCCGTTACCGAACGCCCCACTATCACGTGCTAAGTACAACTTGTATACTATCCACGGCGCACTGGCCTCCTCAACCGAAGCTGTTCGCCCAACTCGTATTTATATCAGGACGTGTACATGAACTATATAAATAGGAGCAGACCCGACGGGGACGGCACCCAAGCCAGGATTGGCTCCCGGAAAAGCGGAAAAAAACCGGGAGCGACGACATATCGGCCAGGGCAGCCAGTACATAGTTTTAATTTTAAAGAGACACGAGCCGGGGTTTTGAATCAAAGCATGATGTCCAGTGAGTGCAGGCGCCGGTCTGCGGGCTCGGCGAGGACACCGCGAAGCCAGCCAGCAGCTGGCACAAACATCGGGAATTTGTCATAAAGTTCCAGCACTAGATAGCAGAACTTGGCAAACACATTCACCATATTGTCGTCCAGCAGTAGCTGATGTAGCGTCTCCAGCGGTGCAAGGCCATGGTAAGCAGCCGTACCGGTGCCACATTTATCCCAGAATGAGGCGCGCAGAGCCACCAGTGTAGGTGAGTTGGTGCAGGCAAACAGCGCGTGTAGAGGTTCTTCAATTTCGTCCCCGCAGAGTCGGCATAGTCTCCATTCACGCGGCACCGGCGGTTGTCGACGTTCTTGATACCTCAGCCTAACTTCTGCGAGTGCATGATCAGCGAGCAGTAGAGCCGCGAGTGCCTTGCGATGCTTCGGCGCCGGGACCAGGAGATAGGGACGAAGCGCCAGGGCCCTGTGTTCAGGTATACCGTCCCCGTTCTTGTGTTTCCGGCCTCTCAGAAGCCGGGCCTTAGAGGAATTTTGCAGGGCGTTGTCGACGTGTTTCGCTGCGGCGAGCGCCACCTCGTCAATTAAAATCTTGATGTTGTCTAGGTCCACATCAAGAGGATTGAATATTGGCCTCTTGAAGGGGATCTTCTGTATCGCGATTGCCAGGTCTCCCAGCCAGCAAGCCTTGCCGACATGGAACAACTGTTGCGAGTCCCTCCATGCGCAAGCGGCGTAGTGGTGAGCCGGAAGCGAGAGTAGATACATCAGGTAGCGTAGCGCCAGAATAATCCTCCTGTAGGCCAGCGGTAGTAGTCCAGATTCGGAGAAGAGGAACGCTCTCATTGCCCTCGGGTTGAGGCCAATGAGGCGCTGCAGGAATGTGTGTTGAACCGCTTGCAGCGGTTTAAGTAGCTGCATGTCAACATCGATGGCCACCTCGCACGCTGCCGTCAGATGAGGGTCCACGCGCGCATTGTAGAGCCGTATACCTTGCAGTGGCGGCAGCGACCCAACAAATGATTCAACACTGAATATTGAGCCCGCCACACTCTTTGCCTTCGCCGCTTTCCTCTCGTAGTGCAGCGTAAAGATATTGCGGTGTCCTGAGGCGAATGTGACCCCGACATAGGTGTAGTTGTCTGTCCATTTTACAGGAGTACCGTTTAGCGTGAATGTAGATGAGTTAATTGTAAAAGGGAATAGTTGTGAGATGCTACTTATCACACCAAGTGCTAACCGTCCAAAAACCAAGTATATTTGGCTGGATGCTAGCTGAAGTAGGTGGATGTTGGCTGAAGAGCCATACATCCACCCGACATCCAGAAGTAGCATTCGGATACAATATAGAAGTAGCTAATTATGACAGTGCGTAACGCGCGTGACTCCCGCTGCGTTACACTCCCCCCCTCTGGGCCGAGGCATCAGGCCCACAATTATGAACTACATTCCGGATGGCCCGCCGCCGTCCGACCCTTCGAAGTCAACTTCTTCGCTGGGCGAGCGTCGGGTGTCACCGCTCAGTGATGGACCGGGCTCGGGAGTAGGTGCGGACCTCGGGGCATCCACCGTAGTCGAGGACGGGAAGCTGTAGGGCCCGGTATCCGGGCGGGGTTCTCGGGGTACCGCTGGGGGTACTGCTGGGAAGGAAGACACTGGGCGATCACTTCGACCTGCCCGGCCTTCGGTAAAGTAGTCTTCCGTCGCGGTAGTCCAGTCGCGAGCTGGCTGAGAGAAGTGCAAAGCGGGATATTGGAATCGTATGGCCGCTAAGTCCATCTGTTGCCCGGCGATCCCGGCGGTCATTTGCGCATGCGTAGGTGGACCAGTAGGCAGAGCTCCAGGTAGGAATGGATATGCTGATACTGCGTATTGATGGAGGTTGGCCGCGGTCTCCGAGTCCACCTCGATACCGTGGTCGTGATACCAGGCTGCGATGTGAACAGTGTTATACGGCTCGAGTTCGAAAGGGTAGGGTTCCACTGGGCGGTGTCCCATGGGGGCCCTCATACACCCGTACAGTATCATAACGTAGTCTGCGACAGCCCAGATCCGTACTGATAGCTGAAGGAAATCCGTACGACGGGCCGCGGAGGTGGGGTCGAGTTCGTTGAGCGCCGGCGCAAGGGAGTCCATGACTTCCCAGGCGTGAACGTCGTCGGCCAACGGAGTGTGCGGCGACCTCAACATTTGGGCGCTGATGGGTACGGGAGACCCGTCCACGTCGGCTCGAATCCCTGGTGGCCAGTCCTCGGGGTTCATATTGGCAAATCGCTGCTCGGCCTGCGAAATCCGGTTGTCCTCGCACGGGCCCATGGCCGTATCTTCCGGAGAGGCGACGTCGTCGCTGGAGATAAGGGGTTCGGAAGTGGTCAATGGGGCAGCGGCGGGCATGGGCTCGCTGACGGCCCTGGGGGCGAGGTTCGCATCCGTGTCCATAGCGTGGTGACCGTCGGAGGTGCCGGCAGGGCCGCCGATGATCGTTTCCTCGCCGGAGGGGTCGGAGGGCTTGCGCGCCTTTAGTCGCTGCTTAATCCCATGCTTTTCGTGGAGCTTGGCACGTCGAACTTCGTGGGGTTTGGAGAATCGGCCCCAGTCTTTGAGTAGTTCTCGAATACCTGCAGATCGGCGGTGATGAGGGACGCGTTGCTGGGTAGCGTTTAAGTATCCTATGTAAAGTAATGCAGAGTCGGAGCCCTGATCAGCCGCGTCTCGGACAGTGTCGTAGTCCTCTACTGTCTCGATGCGTCGTCCGTGCCAGTCGCCATTGACGTCCTGCGGATTAGGGGGACCGGGGGCGACGCCTCCCGAGTCCGGTGGTGATCTCCCGCTAATAGTGGGGTCTAAGTCCATACGCCTGGATAGGGGGAGCGTCTCTAATCGCTCCTCAAGTCGGCTAGGCGGTGGTACGACTGCAGTTGGGGGGCCGTGACTTGGCGTCGCAGCTGGGGTGGCTGTCGAAGTCCCCGCTGCCCCGTTCCCCGTAGTAGCCGCGGTTGCAGGAGGCCTCTCGTTTGAACTGGAGGGCCTCACGCCGCTGCGGTTTCCTTGTAACTCGCGTATTTGACGCCGTAGGTCGTGTACCTGCTCCGTTAGATCCTCGTTCCGGCGTTCTAGGCGGAAGTTGCGATGTTCGAGGTCGTCGACACGATCCAAGAAGTCGTTGAATCTTCCCCGTAGCCTTGGTGGAGATGGCGGTCGGGATGAGGATTGGGAATTCCTGCGTGAGGGCGGAGATCTGGACCTCTCGCCAGCACGGCGTCGGTATGGCCTGAAAGGAGGTGGTGATAGCCTACCTCGATCGTGTAAGTCTCATCGTTCTCTGCTTCCACTCTGTCCCCCCCCTCCTCGACGAACGCCACACTGAGAGGGACCTTCGCCCGTGAGGTCGTAAACGATCCTCGCGGGAGGCGCTGGCGCTGGGGGCGTGGGGACCGGCGGCGGCGGCACGACGGTGGGCGCGACTGGTGGGGGAACACCTGCGTATGGTGGCTGATATCCCCAGTAATGGGGGGCCCACGCGGGTGGTGGCATGTACTGATGGGGCGGGGGCGGTCCGTCAGTGGTCCTGGTCTACTTAATAATTATATATGCACAAAGTGCTGTAAAACCCTTGTGGATTATTCACAGCTGTAGCTGTGCCTCATAATTAATTATTCCGCATTTACTAGCTGGTCAAGAAATTAATTATTGTCCAGCCAGAGCTGGGATGCTTAATTAATTATCTACTGCTACTGCTACTGGCCCAGTGGGGTACTGGGGGTGGTGAGCCGGGTTGGCTGCTGGTCCTGGCCCCTTATATATGGCCCCAGGGGGTCTTCCCAAAGCGGACATGGGTGACTAAAATTGATGGCAGGCACTGATTATTTGATGGCTGGACCAGGGGCTGTCCAAAAGCGGTCAGGTTGGTTGAAATTGATGCCTGGCCCATTTGGGCACCTGGTGGCTGACCAGGGGGCTGTCCCAAAGCGGTCAGGGTGGCTGAAAATGTTGGCTGGCCCATTTGGGCTGCTGGTGGCTGCAAAATGGGATTTCCACTGCCCCCCAATTGGGCTTGGGGGTGATACCCTGTATGGATAGCCCCTACTCTAGGGTATCCTTATTTGGTATTCCCATACCTGGGGGTGGCCTGGTTGCCGCGCTACGGCCCAATTAGTCCGTTATCGGGCTTCTAAAAAAATATTTTTTGGCTCGGAATGGGATGTATCCTACCTCACCAGAAGCGGAATTTTCCGTAGAATCCGAATCTGGAATCCGTTTTTGGAT